>LR051282.1:0-11400 GCA_900607525.1 Apocyclops royi
TTTTCTTTCTGGTTCTCATTTTTCTAGATTTCACCACAATCAAATAAATAATTTTTCATTCGTTTTCCTTCAAAAAACAGAAAGAAAGAAAGAAAAATATTTTCAATGAACTGAGTACAAATATTACGATTTCAAAAAGTTTTTGCACAGAATATTGCAAGATTGTCATGAGCAGAACTTAAGGTAAGTTGTCATGGACTCAAAATTGTTGCGTAAAATGTCAGCGACAATGACTGAGATTGAAAAATTCCAATTAAAATTGTTGTCACATCTGTTTTACGCAATGGTTTTCAGTCCGTGACAACTCATCTTTATAAAGTCCAGGTTAGTCATTTTGCTACTTTAGTTGTGTGCATATATTTTTGATGATGTCATAATAAAAAAAATTCAAAGAGCTATTTCTTGAAGACTAAGATATTTCCTTTCTAAAGTTTTTACTTCTTAATGACTTTGGTATCACTTGAAGTACAAATATATAAGTATATAGTATATTTTAGATACGGCCTAAAAATTTATTGTTTGCATTATATGATGTCATAACAATATAATAAATAATTTGGCTAATTGACTCACCTAAACTTCACTAATCTCAATTTTTTTAGTTATGTAGGGCTCAGCTAAGCTTATCTTGACTTGAGGTTGTCAAAGCATGATTAAATAAAAAAACAATATATAGGTAACTATTTTTTGTTTATATTTTGATAAAACTGTGATTAGATAATTTAATTTGTCCTTAAGGTAATTTTACAAAAATTGAAGCCACACAAATAATAGATTTGATTCTGAGCAAATTCAGCAAAGCTATGTCGTTTCATTTGATCAATAGAATAGATCGTTTATATCTTAAAATTATGCTGAATACACATCAATTTTTCATCGATTCTTCAGTTGGGTCGGACATAATACATAGTACATTATAAAAGCTTGTCTTAAAAGTTAAAAATGATTTTAAATTTTTAAAGAAAAAATCATGTCATTGTGAACCCTTTATAATTGATATTGAAATGAAATGAAATGAAAATGTATCGACCAGGGTTAATTTCTACTTTGCCACTGACTAACTACTTAAGTTTTCAATCTATATGTACCAAAGCATTTGTAGTGCTATTAGTGTATATTCAATCTACATTTCGTTTCCCAAATTTCTCGTCTTTCAGTTGGTAACACAGATGACTGTTTTAATTTAATTGTTAGACATTCGTTGATCACACGTTTCGTTTACTTATGGGTAATCAGTAGTCACTGTTATAAAAAATAACGATCGTATTTTACGACTAAGTTGTCCCACTTCATTTAAAAAGCAAAATTTTAGTTACCTTTGAAACGGTCCAACTTTGCAATCATAACTCGTATAATACAATCGTAATTCGTGTATAACATTGACTGGAGGTGTTTTGATTGGTTGATTCTAAATTTGGACTTCCTGAACCGATGGCGTGGATTTGGAATTTGATTTTGAGTAAACAACACAAAATAAATAATTATCCAAATTCAAACCACCTCGTTGACACAAAGTTAGCCTGACAACAACAATATTATAAGTCAGATACCAGACTACTAATGATTTTACTTTGCCCAAAAGTACAAATATTTTCCCAGGGTTCAAAAAATAGCTTCAGGCGACATTTCAAGTGATCATCATTCCAAATTTCCTGTTTAGAATAAAAGTCTTGTATCGTTTTTATTACCTTCGCCTAAATAAGTCAAGTTTTTAATTTAAGTACAAATTTCTTTTCTATTGAAAAATTAGTGTTTTAAAGTTAAAAAAATACAATTTTGAATATTTTTGTCGTGATGATTTTATATTGGTGCAATATGGGATATGTGACATTTTGAAATTTGACCCTGCGTAGGACATGGGATTGAATCCTTAGATAAGCATTAGATTTTTGGTGTAGGGTTAGGTTGAAAGAAACCTGATTCTTAAACTTCATCAAAAAATCAAGCACAGCTTTGTGTAGGGTTAGGTTACATGAGATTTTATCTTTAAACCCGATGTACATTGTCCTTGCAAAGTATTGTACAGTTAAATTTTGCCCTTTTTTCTTTTTTTCTTAAATTTTGTCTGAAAGGGTGGGAAAATTTCTGATCTGACGTGCAGGAAATACCCAATGATGAACTTGCATGATTTTCTTTCCTTCTTTCTTTCTTTCTTTCTTTCTTTCTTTCTTTCTTTCTTTCTTTCTTTCTTTCTTTCTTTCTTTCTTTCTTTCTTTCTTTCTTTCTTTCTTTCTTTCTTTCTTTCTTTCTTTCTTTCTTTCTTTCTTTCTTTCTCTGCTATTTCCCTCTATTTCTTTGTCTCCTTTCTATATTAGTTCTCATGCGTGTTTAAAAAAAAATCAAAATTTCTTCTTTCGCTCAACTTTCTCCCTGATTCTTTGTTGACATTTAATTTCCCTAAAATTGAATACCAAGTTTTTCTTATGTAATATTCGGTTTGAATAGTGGTGCCAGATTTGGTGGAATTTCCATAAGTAAATAAAAACGCCTATTTTTAAAAATGATCTTAACACTCAAGGTGACTGCTTAATTTAATTAATTAATTAATTAAATTGTAATAATAAATGCAATTTAAATAGCATTAACTTATTTTATTAATTTAGCATAAAGACTTAATTACTAACATAACATAACATAAAAATC
The DNA here is from genome assembly GCA_900607525.1 of Apocyclops royi. Lineage (NCBI taxonomy): Eukaryota > Metazoa > Arthropoda > Copepoda > Cyclopoida > Cyclopidae > Apocyclops > Apocyclops royi. The sequence goes on from LR051282.1 coordinate 2,644, forward strand.
TAAACATATCGTATGAAATTTTTAAGTTTTTTAATAGCTGTCATTATTATATCTAGTAAGTAAAAAGTCGATGTTAGATGATTAAGATTTCGAACTAACATTTGAGATTTTTCATAAAAATGTTTTTTGAATTCGCTTTGTAAAAGAACTTGATACCAAGCCCTATTCTATTACGAAAAGTTAGAGAAAACATAACTTACAATTTATCACACTATCTTAGTTTGAGACATTCGAAATAGCACTTCACCTCGCAACACCTGTTAAAGGTGTAAATCGATTTTACCTTAAACAAATTTTGAATCGAACAAATATTGTGTTTGTCTTGGAACTTAACACTTTCGAACAAGTAAAAAGATTTACAAAGTTGACGCAACCTAGTAAATGTTAATAAAGTGATTTTACGCGAAAAATAAAAAGCTATTACAGTTTAAAAGTAACGGAATTTTTTTTCTTTCTTTTTGGAGTGGACAACTTACTCGTAATTTCTTATAACATCGGTACCAGGAACGTAGATTTCTAGATTTAAATTCAAATTTAGACAAAATTGGACAGTGTTGCTAAAAAAGTCATAAAATTAACCAAATCAAATAGCACACCTGCTTTTGTAGTTTAGTGAATTCCACCAAATTTATCACTAACCTTATAAAGGAGTTGTATTCGCATAAAAACTTTTCAAAATAAATTTGAAATATACCGAGTCATGATTTCATTGTAACCAGCTATTACAAATATTTTGACTCTCAATAAAAACTAATGATGATTTATAATAAGCCAATCATTATATGAGAATTTTTTTTTAGGTGGAGAAAAAAAAAATCTATTCTCGAAAATGATTTTCAATAAAAAATCAACTTTGAAAAATCATTTTTATCATTAACACCTATTTATGTGTTGTGTGTCAAACTATTCAATTTTTTTTCTATCAATGTACCCTTCTATTTTATTTCTTTTTGTCTCTATCTCTGTTTGTCTATATGTCTGTATTTATATTCCATTTTTTAAATCTTTCTCTGTTTAGTTATTTTTTTGTCTTTGTTCTTTTTTACCTTTTCCTTTTTTTGTATCTAATTGTCTATCTTTGTATTCTCCCTTTAAAGATTTTCCAAAGAAAAAAATTGAATAGAATGACAAGGACTTTTTTTCATCTTTTTTTTTCTTTACAAAAACCAAAAAATATTTCAAAAAAAAGTTTGAAGGCAATGCATCAGAAAATAAAAACATCTTAATTCCATTTCAAGTTGAGAACAGATTTAACGGGTGACAGATCCCGGATTTTGTGCAAATTTTCACACCTTTTCATATCTAAACGTATTGTGAAACCAATTGAAAGGATGCCTTAGAAAAACATTGTTAATAAAGAATGATTTCATATAGATAAAAAGTTACACAGAAGTGATGTCTCAAGTAAAAAAAAAGTATATAGACAGTGATATATAGATAGATAGATAGAGTATTAAAATTAAAGAAATATGAAAGAAGAAAAGAAAAGAGAAGAAAAGAAAAGAAAAGAAAAGAAAAGAAAAGAAAAGAAAAGAAAAGAAAAGAAAAGAGAAGAAAAGAAAGGAAAAAAGAAAAGAAAATACTAGTATAGCTTTGTAGATCCTTGAAAATGAATAGCCTGACACATTCCATGTGGTCGATCACATGAAGAAAAAAAAACGAAAGAAAAAAAATTCATCCGTGAGCCACAAAAGCAAATGCAGAAATTTTAGCAATGATCTGCGTTTTTTAATTTAACCATGTTAAGCGTTGTTTGCCAAGGTTCTATTGGCATGACAAGAGGACTTCAAATAAACAATAAGATAATGTAGTTAGTGCTGCCAGAAATGGCAAATGAATTTCACCAAAATTTATATTTCATACCTTTTATCTGCATTCTTTAGTTTCAACGTTTCATCATATTTGGCAGACTATGTTTTTTCATTAATAATCGGCAATTTTTTTAGGGTTAGGTTAAGTTGAAATACTGTATAGTATATATAATTCAATTTTGAGATAATCGAGCCATTCTTACAAAAAACACAATTATTTTTTTATTTACAAAGTGCTCATTTTTTATCGAACATACCTTCTCTTTTAACAATGCATGAAGCTAAGTTGGCAAAGTAACCTGGCGCTTTCCAATGCATAAAATTTTTAAACCATACTTTGAAGTCTATGACTGGTTTAAACCAAATTTTAATCGGATTAGGACATTTTTAGGATATCGCACATTAATTTAGAATAAGTCAGTGAGTTGAAGGTAGTATATGTAAATAACTTTCTTCTATACAGACTAACGTACTAGATTTTTTAGCTCTCAAAAAAGATAGACTCGATTCAGATATTACGAATTTGTGACTCAACTCATCCCTATTTTATGAGCAAACAAACTTGACCTGACCTAAATTCCAACCATTTTTTCGTCAAAGCCAACCACAGCAAGAAATAACTCCTCTGAAAAAAAAATGTCTTAACTTACCTTTTGTCATTCTATTTCAAGCACATATACCACGCTTCACTAGGGGACGAAATTTTTGCCGAAATAAGTATACCGAATATTTGGTCGAATACTTTTTATTAGGGTCGAAGTTTATATTGTCGCATTTCCCATATTGTCGCAGTATGAAATTGTCTCAATTTAAAATTTCAGAAGTTATATTTTCTAACTTTAAAACAATTTTACCCAATAGCCAGGACAGTTATTGCCACATGAAGGTATTTCTGATAATTTTCCATTACGACAATATGAAATCTGCGACAATACGAGATTCTCCCCTTTATTTCACTCTGACAAATATTGTTTTACTAAAAAGTGTTAGCTCATCAAAGAAACCTGTTTGCGACCTTTTTTTCGGTTAATATCAATTTTCGACAATTTCATATTTTCGGTAAGATAACCCGTTCCGGCAAGAAAAAGAAAGAAGGAAAATAACATTTGCACTCTCTCGGCTACATATTTAAATGGCTTCACTTTTGACATTCACGTTTTTTATCTAGGCACAGGCCCTGCGAAAAAAACTCATTTTCATACATAGAGCCAACCTCGCCGAGAAATTTCAATTAAATTTAATGGGTTTTTGGTACTTTAAAAAAAAGTATCTATAACAATTTTGAGGTCTACTATCAATGTATATATTAGTTAGATGAAGTTATAATCTTTATGTTATAAAACATTATAAGGTAGTAGTACAACCTATGTGCAAATTGTACAATAAAAGATCAAAATGAACATTCTTTTACATATTTAGAATTTTCGCTTTTAATCTCTGTATGGTCAGCTCTATGTATATTTTAACCCTGGATTTAAAGAATGCGAGTTTTAACCAGAGTCAAGTGGACACTTTCTTTAAGAGAAATCGTCGAACCATCTTTAAAACCATGAAGATAGAACCAATCTCGTACCTGGTCGGACAATAAAGTTCACTGCCTTTCGGGTCATATTTCATACTTTCATGATTAAAAATTTCAGATTTTTTTTCGACTTTAAAACACTAGCCTAATTTATAGAAGGGGACACCCTCCTAGCCCTACCGAGGGAAGCGTGCCCCCTTAATGCAACAAAATGAGAATCGCGACAGTTTAACATTGCAACAATTTGGTTATTTAGACAATATGATAAATCCGCCATTTACGTACAATGTGTTAAAATACATCAATGCTTTGTAACTGTGATTTGTTAGTTAACAACTAATATTCCGTTTTTTAGCAAAACTATATTTTTATAGCCTAAGCTAAAGTTTTATACTACAATAAATAGTTGGAAGAATGAAAATGACCTAGCTTTCTAATATCAGTAAAACCTTTTTTATTGCCAATTTTTTTTTCAATTTGTACATAGGTATGTATTCAAAATTTATGTTGGTAATTATATTTAGAACACGATGCATGAACTGGTTTGTGACATAATATCAACCACAATTTCGGAGTATTAGCTATGGTTTTGTGGTTTTACTCGCACAGGGACTCGCCACACGTTATCAAATTTCTTCAAAAAAGAATTAATACTAAAAAAATATATTTTTTAGTTCAAAACTCAATTGAACATATATATGTATATAAACAGAATTTGAGACCTTTTCAGGTCTTTGCAGTGCTGCCAGGTTTGGTGGAATTCTCCACCATTCATGCTAAAACTTTTGGTGACCAAAAAGTGCTTTGGCCCACAAAAAAAATAATTCACCAAATTTGGTGGAATTTAACTTTAATTCTGACAGTTCTCACATTTTAATGAAGTTGAATTTTATTCGAAAGTTTGTTTTGACCCGAAGTATTTTTTTTCTTCTTTTGACCAAAAAAAAGAGTCGTAATATTTAAATAACCAGTAATCATAATTCAAATCTAATTTTCTTATTTTTTATTTAGAGTGAAATCTTTTTTTCACAAAGTTACGTTAATTTAGAAAAAAAGAAAAAAAGAAAAAAAGAAAAAAAGAAAAAAATGAAAAAAAAGAAAAAAAAGAGAAATTCAAATTTTTTGAAATGAAGTTTTTAATCCAATTAATTCTTCACACCCTGACAATTGAAAATGAAAAAAAAATAATGAAACCTAAATTTTATAAGTGAAGTAGGATAGTTGGAAGGTTACGAAATCTATCATTTTTTTTTGTTTGTTATTTGCTGAGTGTCAATGAAAAATTTTCCAGGTGGCACAATTTTTTTTTCTAAAAACAGTTTTCAAAATTACCGACAGACTGATTTATCAATCCATCAATCAATCAAGATTGATTTTTTGCGTGATGAAAATCAAGAATTGACAAGAATTTATCAGTGAAACTTTTCATTTTATCGACATATGCAAGTGATAATCGTTCAAATTTGAATTTTAATTCGAAAAAAAAAAGTCCGGATTCGGCCAAGATGTCTTACATGTCACGAAAGTTGATCAAATTTTTGATTTTATTTGACAATTCCAATCTTCTCTTCTTCCCTGGTCAATTTCTCTCCGGAAGAATCATCGTCGAAGTCGATGACGACATGCCAGTTTTGGGTAAGTGCTCCGTTGCCAAATGAACATTTTATATTTTAATCTTCTCTTTTAAATGCCATTTTTTAAAGTAGTCGATGTTACAAGGGGTTGAAATCTCATATATACATAGGTTTGAACTGATGTTCTGAGTAAGTTGGCAAATAGAATTTTTTTTTAATTTTGTCAGTTTTTTAATTCGATATGTTTAAAAAGTTGTCAACGTTGCAAATGGTGGAATTCTCATATTTTAAGCAGAGTAATGAAATTATTTTTTGTAAGTGCTACGTTGCCAAATATACACTTTTTTGCTGACTTTTTTCAAGTTGACGTTTCAACAAAGTAGTCCAAATTGCAGTGGTGCCAGAAATGTCATCAAAATTTCACCAAAAAGTGAACAAAGCAATGCATGTTACACTTAGAATGTAGAGCTACCTTGTTAGGAATTTACAGCAGATCTGGCAACACTGGTCCAGAGTATTAAGGGAAAAGAGTGATTGTTAATTCAACAGAATATATTTTTCCCCTTTCGACCATATGAGAATTCGACCATTGTAAAGATGGCCAATTGAGTCATTCGACCCCTCGGAAAATGACCCTCAAAGTCAGTAGTGCCACAAAAGTAACTAGATGTACATTCCACCAAATCTTGCACCACTGTTTTTAGCTTTGATTCATTTTTCTTGTCAGATTATTATTTTTTACCAAAGTTTGTCAGGTAGGTAAAAACTTTGAAAGATTTTTTGATGAGGTCTGAGCCTTAGGCAAACCTTCTTGTTCAGGGATCATTATCATAGTAAAATAAGCTATCGTACAAATAAAAAGGTGGCAGCTTAGACATTTTGACTTCTTGTAGATTTGAAAATTCATTATGTTTTATTATTGGGTTATTTTTGAGCCAATTGTAGAGATAGGCACGGGCTCAGCGGGCCGGGCAAGAATTTTCCATGGCTCGGACTTTCCCACGGGTAGGCCCAGGCACCATCCAGCATTAGGGTTAAGTTGGGGTATGTTGAGCCCTTTTATTTACTTTTTTAAATCCAAAGTTTCATTGCAGAAACCAAACTTAGTCTAATAAAATTTTTAAGTAAAACTTTAATTTGGAAATGCTTTAATTTAGTTGATGAAAATTCAAATTAAAATGTTATCAAAAAAAAAAGAATAAAATTTTTGTTCAATTCAAACTTAAATACCTAACATTGTAATAGAATTTATATCTGAGCTATTTTTCAAGATAAAAATTTTGATTAAAGAATCTCTCTCCATACATGGTTGCCAAAACAATTGATCAGATCTCAGTAAACCCTATAGTTACAAAAACTTGCTAGACACCAACGATAATTTTCAAAACTTTCTCTTACTAATAACATAGCACAATTTAAAAAACAGTGCTGCCAAAAAATGTGAAGATAATTCCACCAAATTCTGAAAGAGATGAATAAGGTTATGTTAGTGTTTAAAAGTTCAAGTTACAAAATAGAATTTCAACATTTTAAATTTGCTACAATTTTACATGGTGACAATATGGAAAATGTGACAATATGCAATATGATTTAGGGCCCGGATTTCAAATTGAAAAATTGAAAAATTAGTTTTTCAATTTTTTAAGGAAATTTTAGCAAGATTCAATTTTTTATTACAGTTTTGGACAAAAATCCAATTTTTTTTCATAAAATGTCTCAGAAAAACACTAAAATTTCTACCCTTTAAATATCTAGAAACAAATTACCTAGTGGATGGAAAAATTTCTCTAGTAAATTTAAAATGTCTAAAGCTTCAGATATCTTACTCAAGTTCTAGGTTTCAAACTAAGGTTAAAGACATTGAGGAGAATGAAACCAAAAAGTCTCATTATCAATTTTTTAAAATAAAGAACTCTATTCTGTCATATTTATTCCAGTGGTCAAAAATTAGCACCTCCTATGTCTGCCAGCTCACATCTTAAGCTTGAAAGAGACTGGAATGCCATTTACACAATTTTTTTCAAAGAAAGATAGCATTTCCTAGCATATCTTTCTATAAGTTAATTTTTTCTATAGTAAATAACAAAATAGCACAGAGTAAGTGGCAAAAACATGTCTAAATAAAGCCAGTGGTTTCAATTTTTTTCAATTCTGATCAATTATTTTGCCATTTTTTGTCAATTTTTAATCAATTTATTCACCTCGAAATTTCAATTTGAAATCCGGGGCCTAATGATCATCCAGGGAAAGTAAGTTGTATCCGCATATTAGAAGGAAAAAAAATTAAAATATGTTAAAATGATCAAGATTTTTTTCGCTAATTTAAATTTAAGGGTATTATTTTTTTCTAAGTGATGGTTTTTTTTTCCAGCAACGATTAAAGAATTTTTTCTCACTTTGATAAAAAACATGAAATAACAAAGCAATTTGAGATTGAACAAAAAATTGCTCCAAATTGCTTCTTTAGAATAAAAAACGGCTCATCCTGTTCTGTCGGTGCGTTGTTAAAAAATTATACCATATATTTCACTTGAGGGCCTTAGACAAACGTGAATAATTTTTCTTTAAAAACGCATTAAAAGTTAATATGTATTTTCAATGATTGATGCTAGGTCGATCAAGACACTTTGAAAAAGTTGGGTTTTTTTTAGTTTTTAGTTTGCTGTCAGAAATTACAACTAAATTTCACTAAAATCTAATCAAACTATCGTTTAAATCTCTAATAACTTTTTGCGAAACTAGATGTCGAGCACTTTGGATCCAGTTACCGTTTAAACTAACTGGATTCGCGGTAAAGATAGGGCTAGCTTAAGTTATCTAGTGTTTAATGTTTGTGAGTTCCATAAATTTTCTAAACCCTAAATAATTGAAAACATCTTTTAATTCAGAACGTGTGCTTAAACCCTAAAAATAAATTTGACAGTTTAAACAAAATAATATTTTAAATGTATACGATGCACTTTGCATGGTAACAAAATATACAATGCCATTTTTACTTTTATCTTTAAAAATCGTGTATCTAAAAAAATGTTTGGGTTTTTTTTTCAAAAACAGGTCCGAAAAATGTAAAATACAATTTGTTAAGATCTGAGAAGAACTTGTGTACTTTAAATCCAAAAGGATATTATCGTAAAATTTTTATTATTATTGACCCAACGATATAGGTTATTAGACAGATATATATATATATGTAAATATTTTTAAATTTCGCTATTTGTTATTTTCATAGTTTCTAATCATAACAATTATTAACCAAATATTTATTAGAAAAATAGAAAATTTTATTAGAAAGAGATTATGTAATGGAACAAATTCAATTATTGTTTACAAGTCGTGAAAGTCAAATTAAATCGGCCTTATAAAACTACACCAACATATCACAATTTTAAAAATGAATCAATTAATAAATGAAAAAAAAATCTTTTGGTGGGGATTCGAACCCACGATCACATTTTTTGAATAATTGGCTCAACATTTTTACTTGAATCTGTGGTAATTGATTGGTTAAAGAGTACAAAAAGCAAAAAAAAGACTCAAGTATGAGATACTTACTTGAGGGGGCTACATAGCGTAACAGTTAAAGTTGATGGCTCACAATCAGAAGGTCCCAAATTTGAGCCCCCGCCTGGGACAGAATACAGAAGATGGAAAAAACAAGGAAAAACATTTTTTTTTCATTTATTACGCCGAACTGTATTTGTGTTTGTCATTTGCATAAAGCTGGTTGTACCCTTAAGAGATCAATATATATTGTATTGTTACTCGCGCCTTGACTTTCCCCTAATAGTCGACCCCGGCACGACTCTAATTCACTGTTCTCAACAGGCCGGACTAACAAATATTTTCCCTT
>LR051283.1:0-11385 GCA_900607525.1 Apocyclops royi
TTGAAACTTCTACCCACGAGAGTTTTAGGAAAACTTTTTGTCCTCGGAGGCATTCACGTCTAAGAGGTTGCTGACGCCAGTTTGGGATTATTTGGAAGTCGACTCCACGGAGTACTAGGTTCTTCGTCAAATTGAGAATTTTCTGTAAAAATTGACTTACGATATCAAATCTTGCTTTCTGACAAAGTAGACGGATAGTGACAGAGATCTTGCAAAGGATTTGATATCAAGGTGAATAAATTCCCTTCACAGGAATGATTGAAAGGCAATTGAAGACATTTTTTCTTCCAATTGTTTTTTTTTATTTTTGAAGGATTTAATTCTTTAAATTTCGGTTCCAAGACTCGTGAAAAATACCAGGATTTTGATGAATAATCGGCAAAATTCCTTTGCTTTATAGTTTTCATCAAATCAAGAAAATATATTTGAAGAGACTTACTGGTCTTTGGTTGATCCTTTGGGTAAACGATCCATATGAAACTTCTACCCACGTGAGTTTTTAGATTTTCATCGGTTTGACATTGTTAGGTAGTCGACTGCACGGAGTACGATCTTCGTTGCTTTGACTTTGTTTGGAAGTGGACTGTACGGAGTACAATATTGGAGGAAACACTTGGCCTTGGTAAAGCATTCTTGAGGGCAGATAAGTTGTTCATCATTTAATTCCATGTCACAGGTTAAGAGGTGTTGCCAGTAAGAAGTTTTGGTGTTAATGAAGACGAAGTGGTTATTCATTATTGATGCCAAGCCAGTATTAAATTAATCTCTTTCAACAAACTTGTTTCCCTTTAACACTCCACCCTTTTTAATTAATGGAAAATTAATATTTCCCATAGGGGGAGGGGAGTGCATGGGAATTAAAAAATAATTAAGGAATGGATAAGTAATAATAAACTTCGGTCTTCTTTTTTATATATCAAACCCCTTGGATAACTAGCTAGTTGGCAACGGTTAAACACGGTTGAAAATGATTGAATATGGAATTAAGAATGTTGAATGCTAATTGATAAATCAAAAACTAGACTTCCTTTTGAGAAAAACAGGGTTAGCCTTTATGATGTCAAAATCACGGTTTCCTGCTTTTGTTCTTTAGGAAAATAGAATCTACTTGAACGATGAGTTTGTCGGTCATTGGTCTTTCTATAGTGACTTGTTGAAGTCTTTTGGCCTAGGATGCTTTGCTGACAATAAAACTGAGCCTAGGCAAACAAGAAACTGATCCATGCGCTTCAAGGGTCTCTAAAAATTTCTTGCCTTTGACAGATGACTGTTTCAGTTATTTGCCGAAAACATGAAACTCTCGAAGGAGGTCTTCAAAGTATGGTTCGTCTTCTTCCCTAAGAAGAGAGGGTAAGATTTGTTGTATTGCCATGAGCTTTTATTGCTTTGGTACTTCTTCAACTATGACAGTAATTATCGTAACGATGGAATTGTCTTCTTATCCAAAGTCAAGATGTTACTACAAAAAATATTCATTTCATCTTGTTTGGTGAGTAGAGAAAAATGTTCGTATCTAACCCTACTACGGTTTCGCGATAGGAAGGATTACAAATTCACCTTAGGGAAAGTTTGATTCTTTGCCAAAAAAACAAGAACTCCTTTACTTTCTTGACAGGAATAGCTACCTTGTAGTTCTATGACGTGTCGACAACTGTCTCAGTTAGAGTTGTTCTTGAAAGGTCCTGTCATTTGAGTCTCGAGACCATTCGTCCTTTGATCTGTCACAGTTAATCGCGTCATTCTGAAAATGAGTTTTTGAGGTAGCAGAGGATCTTTTTCGGGGATCAAGTTCTCCTTAAAAATAATTGTGAAATCTTTCTTCCTCGTAGTGATGTCATCATGAAGGTCACTTTGACTTACTCAAGGCACTTGTAGGATTTGGTATGATGTGGTTATAATGCACAGTAACTGATCCACTAGTCTTACCCAGGTCCCTTTGTCATCTCAAGATCAAAAAAGATGTATTGATACAAGTCTCAACACGTTTTGAGCAAGATCATTCCTGCACAGGATCTTTTCTAAGCAATGCTTGAGTCTGTTCAAGATTCATCTTGATTGGACAGGAATATTCTAGTTCTGACAAGAGCTTGTTGAGTTTGATGAAGCCAACCGCTCTGAAGTTACTTATAGGGAAAGCTAGCTGCAGAGGTGAGGATAGGTGAATGTTGTTTTCGTCAGTTGCTTTAGGTTGATACCTTTTTTAAATGGTAGGTGAGAGAAAAAACAAAGTTGCAAGTCATGAGAATGTGTTTTCTCTCTCCTGTCTTCCTAGTTTGTCGTTCTGTCTCTAATTTCTTCTTGGTGTAAAAGTGAGACAACATTTGAGAAATCGAGGACAAGTTGTCGAGCAAACGGTGCCTCACTGTCAGGTTTTCACGATTGATGAGTTTCTTATCCTCCTTTCTTTCTTCGGACAAAAGGTCACCTATGTCTTGAAACTTTTCTTGAACTCTTTTTTCGGAAAATAAGAAGCCAAGCATGGCAGGACTAACATACTGCTTCAGGAAGTAGGGACTAAAAAGTCTTGATGGAGTCCGGAGACTTGCATTGCTTTGGACTGAAGGTTTGTACTTACTGGTGAACCAAATTAAAGGTTTTCTGTTCCTTCACAAGTCGACATTCTGCTTCTAAGAACAGGGGAGGTGTCATTGGGAGGCTTGGGGTATTCTCTTACTTAGGGTGCCTGAGTAAATTATAAATCATTCCTTTCTTCGACGCTTCCTTGAAGCAAATTCTTCCTTCACTGTAATGTTCAGATTCGCCACTTCTTTGACTTATTTTGTGACGATTGGGTTCAAATTCGGGAGTAATGTTATAAAATGTCAGAAAATATTCAGATGTCAAAAATAATTTCTAATAATTTCTTGGGCAAGACCAAATCGCTTTAAATGTTTATTTTCAAGTCCCCAGAGTTCACTCATATGATAAAAATTTAAAAGAATAAAAAATGTGAAAATTATAAAAATGAAGCTGCGAGTTGCAGCGAGGTGCGAAAAAGACATAATGGAAAAAATAATAATGTAAACACAAGTCTGGAGTTGTCATACGGGTATAAATACTGACATAGAAATCAATGAATTTTAAAAAGAGTTTAGATGACAGATGCATATCTAAAATGGGTTTAAATAATGGGCATCTTTTAAAGTTTTAAGTCAGTAGAGAGAGCCACTAACAGCCACACCTTTGTTTGAAATAAATTCATTGCTTTTGCTTTTTTACTTTACAATGCCGAGAGTGAGAGGGAGGCAGACCGCAAGAAGAAGTCGTCGCATCAGTCCTAGGATTTTGTCAAAGTCAAGAGAGAGCGAGAGACAGAGAGCCCTTCTTCAAGAATTCTCTTTGAGAAAACAGGTGAGAGGGCTATTCTCAGAGTCCAGTACTGAGGATGAAATTGAATCTCCTCCGGAAAGGTGTGAGTCTCCCCAACCTTCCACTTCCTCTGGACCCTTAATCCTCAAATTACCTAAACCTGTACCGAATAGACCTATCACACCTGAATTACCTAAGCCTGTTCCTGCTGCTGAGTCATCAGATGAGTCTGACCAAGAGGTCAGGCGTAATAATAATGAGGCATTTTTGCCGCACCGGCCCTGGGAGACAGAGGAGGTCACCCAGGAGGCCAACATGACTCAGATCAGGGCTCCTCACTTAGGGCTCTCTACTGATGCATAAGAGGTCTCTCTCTCCAGGTATAATTTTTTTTCTGCACCGTCCTGACCCCTAAAAGGATTGCTAGCTTCACCTTACCTTATAGATAAGGAGTGACTACATTATGCAAACTAAACAAAATATGCTCATGTACTTGAGTTGTCTGCTGGTCAGTTCACAGGCGTAAAGTAAATGGCATTAGGATAAAGCTAGCCTATGTTGTTGAGATGTACAAAATTGGAATGATAGATTGAGTTGCTTACTATGGAAACCGAAGTACTCGGAGAAAAACCATAGTAGCCAGAAGAATATGTTAACCTATCTATCCTAGCTACTGGGATATTGAACCTAGTAATACAATGCTGATGTGTGTTTTGTCCGATGAAATACCTTTATTGAATAGAGACATGACATTATGATTTTATTCGGACGTGGCTCCGGATATCTCCGGGATCTTAATCTCGATCAACAGTTATAGAACTGTCCTTTCACAATTAAATGTCGTCATCCTATGAGGTTTGGTGCTAACTAATATTATTCTATGAATTATCTTTTGTTCTTTGATGTCAATGCTGGTTTCCGGAAGAGTTGTTATTATGCCCATCAATCTTAAAATTAAGCAGTTGTCTTTCCAATCTCAAAGGTAATTGACTAACTTTGAAGACCGCCTGTATCTAATTTTGAATAAAACACGCATTACTAAATTTTTATTTCAATTACAGTACTCAATGATGGCCAAGTTACTCATCTGTTCAAACTTTTTTCGTCATTATGATGCGAAAAGAGTCTCTGAACGGTTGAACCTGAAGTCTGATGTCGTTAAGTGCACTCAGCGTATGACTCTTATGGAAGAGCTTGTCCGTCCATCTGCAGATCTGAAGGCGGTTGTCACTGCTAATTTCACCAACCTGCTGTGTGACCGTATTGAGCCTGAAGAGAATCAAAGTTATGAAGGAGCAACTGAGGTTGAATTAAAGAAACTGTGTACAAAAATTTCTGAGTCGTTTCTTCCAGATTCTGGTGTCAAGGTTTTTGTTTGTCCTCCTTTAAATCGTCCCAAAATACCCTGGTACTGTCAAAGTTATGCGTCAATTGTCAGTCTGTTCTACCAGGTGGCAACTACCTTTACCAACCTTAGTGCTTTGTCTGTTTATCCAGTCACTGAGTCCGAGTTTCAGGAGGATAAGGTTCACCTAAGTCCAGATGCAGGAAAACGGTATGTGAATCATGTTATTGAAGAGTAATCTCGATTGTTGATTGGAAGTACTCCCACCCCCTCTCCGCAAGCTATGGATGCCAACTGGATAGACACAATAGCTGTTTTAATGAACAATTTAGCAGAGAGGTTAGAGAGAAGTATCGATGTTAAGACTGCCCCTTTATCTAAGGCAGAAGAAGAGATTAAGAAGGAAAGAAAGTTTGAGGAGATAGTTCTGAGTCGTTTTGAAAATGACAATTTTGTGTTGGCACAGCTAAGAGAGGAGTCTGATAGCCGTATAAATGAAAGTAAGATTAATCGAGCTGTCGTTTACAGGTTGCGGTTGTCAAAACCTATGCCGAGTGATTTGGTCACAAGAAAGATCGTTCTCAAAGAGGAGGTAGAAAAATTAGTTGAGTTGGCCTTTCCCGAAGGACAGATACCGAAAGTCTTGGCAGTTTCTGGTACTGTTTGAAGGTCTAATGCCCCTCAGGTTGCCCCAGTTCTTGAGGTTATATTTGAGACAGGTCAGTAGTGTAAAGATTTTAGGTCACGCTGTGCCGAAGCTTCGAAGAAAAAGATTCCTCCTTTTGACTCAACTTTTGTGTGTAACAGTGTTACTCAAGGTACACGAGTTAGAATCGATATAATGAAGGCTATTGCACGAAAACTGTCACCTGACACTGAGTATGCCTATGTGGATTGGTTCATACCAAGACCAATGCTTGTTTATCGGATTAAACACTGCGACAGGCCACCAGCTTTCCCAAATGTCAATCGGTTAGTATTGTCATGAATTGTTCACCTGTTGCTTACCTGTATTGGTATTTTGTGATCCCTATTTATATTCCAGGTCGTTTACCTTTGTCGATAGCGTTCCCTACTTCGGAAACCTGCTATCTGAGCCAGACTTGACTAACGCCCATCGTCGTGCAAAAGTGTTCGAAGGTCAGTTAGAACAATACTTCATTGTATTACATGAGAAGATCACTCGAAAGATGGTCACCAAGCATCTACGGGAGGAGTACGCCAGTGACGATGATGCCTCTGATACGACTGCTGATGGTGATAATAATACGGCCCCTGATGTTACTCCTGGTCCCTCACGTGGTATGCCAAAAAAAGGTCGAGGCTTGTATGGAAGTGCCGTGAAAAGAGGAAGGAGAATTTAGTTTATTGAATATTGAATATTGTTTCGAAATCTTTTATCTGTGTTAATAAAGCTGATAATCAAATTTCTAATTGTTGTTATACTGTTAATTAGTCCTGATTTGCCTTTTATCAGAAATCCGAGAATGAAGGTTACGATGTTATTTATTAGTACTGATCTTTGTTCAAAGTCACCGTAGTATAACTTCTCTATTGTAACATGTAAATGTATGCTTAACACCTCGTACAGTACTTGCTCCAGCCTTCGCCAGTCTTCGATCGCTTTGACACAGTCAAAAACTCGATGCCTGTAAGTGTCAACTTCCTGACAGAGACTGCATCTGTCAGTGTTTGTGAGCCCCATTCTAAATTTCTTTGACTCTGTAAAAAAGACTGCATGACAAAATTGGAAGCGGGTATAGAGGTTAGAAGTAGATTTATAAATTCTTAACATATTGTGAAAAGGGTTCGTGCCTTCATGAGTTAGTTCTAATTTTCGATATGCCTTAGAGATATCAAAATTTTGATTTGGACAATAGATGTTGAAAATCATATTATAATTAAGCCTTGAAATTGGTGTGACTGCACCAGCAATTAAAATATGGTCTGATGAGTAAATATTGCTTGAGCTTAAGTCACAGTTTTCTAGTCTTAATATTTCTCTCGGCAGACAATTTCTTACAAAAGCAATGAATGTGGAATTTAACTCTGATCTAGGTAATCTTTTTTCACAGATGAATTGAAAGAGCAAGATTACTTCACAATTGTTAAGGATTTTCATGTATGTTATTGCCATGTGATTACGAGTAAGTTTAAGATGGTCCATTGGGTTTAGAAAGTTAAGTGCATTAAACGCATCTTTGTCTGGTATTTCGCTAAGCTTTGACCAGTTCACAGTAGTTATTTTATTGAAAACTTTTTTATAGCTAGAAATGGATTCCATTGGACTATGTTTGTTACCAAAATATGTAGTTCCCCATTCTATACCATCAATTACTCTCAACATGTCTTTTTTTCCTGAGTCCAAAAGTGCTCTTCTAATATTCTTAAATTGCAAAAACTAGTTATAAACTTTAAGATCGGTCATCTCCATTCCTCTCTTTTCTTTGGGGTAAAAAGTAGCAATTTTAGGTATTGGGAAGCAGATCCTACTGTTAGTTTTATTATTGCAAATAAAATTTTGAAAGCAGTTCATTACCTGGTTGAAATCTTGTTCTTTCATGGTCAATAGATTAAGGTGATATGTTAGCTGTGATACCATAAAAGTCTTAGTTATTAATGATTTACCATAAGGTGTTAAGTACCGTGGGATCCATGATGCTGCAATCCTCGGTATTTTATCAATCCTGTTTCTCAAATCTTCTTTGTAAGCATCAGCTCCTATTGTGAAACCACATATTTTCAAGTTCAGTTTAGTTTCAATTTGAATAAGTTCTCCATTATACAATATACTATAGGGTCCTGATTTGAGCCAAGTCTTATAACTTCAGTTTTGTCAGCATTCAAAGTTAGACCTGAAATCTTACCGTGCCTTTCATATATTTTGAAAATTTCCTGAATTACATAAGTGGACTCCCTACATACTACGGATACATCATCGGCAAAACTGTAACATGGTTTTTTCTTACATTCACTATTAATATCAAAGGTGGGTTCAGTTAGACTACTGTTTGAATTAAGCCTCCTGATGAGAGGGTCGATACACAAGATAAATAAATTGCAGCTTAAGGGGTCTCCTTGTTTTACCGATCTTAAAATTTTAAATGCTGTAGTTTTATACCCATTAAGTATAACTGAAGACTTTAGATCCGTATATAGGACCTTTACCGCCTTCACAAAGTTGTCACCGAAGTTGTATGCCTTCAAGACCCTGCCAACATAATCATGATTAACGCTATCAAAGGCCTTCCAAGCATCGAGGGAGACCAGTACTGCCTGCTTATTTTGTGCTTCTATTAACATTTGCTTCAATTTAATGTCCAAAATGTTATCAATGCCCTGTCTGTTTGGAATGTACGCTTTCTGGGAATCGCTAATTATCTGTGAAATTTCTTTCCCTGCTTTAATAGTAATTGCTTTGGTAATTATCTTAAGATTGCAATTAGACAAGGTAATAGGTCTCCAATTTTTCAATTGCTGTAAGTCTTTACCTTTTTTCAGGATTAGAATTATTTCTGATAACCTTTGAGATGCACTAATCCTACCACAAACAAGTGAATATTGCCAGCACTCAAGCAACAGGGGACCCAAAGTGTCCCATGCTACCTTGTACACTGTGTAGGGAATACCGTCTGGTCCTGGAGTTGAATCACTGCATGTCATCAATGCCTCTTTCAGGTCCTGTAGCGTGAGTGTAGAGTCTAGAATTTGGTTTGTTGTCTCGGATGAAGACGTGGAAGGTCATGAAAAAAGAAATGATTAGTTTCTTGAATGATGTCGGTTGTGTCTAAATTAGGAATGTCTCCGTAGACCTTCTTATAATAGTCTTCTACATATGATTTTATTTTATCCTGATTGTTAGTTACCGAGCCGTCTATGACAAGCATGCTGATATCACCCTTAACGTTATCATTCTTTATGAGATTTAGAAAATACTTGTTGTTTTTTTCACCTTTTTCGTACCATCTATTCCTTGTATAAGTTTTAAGCCTATTAATATAGTCACTTCTTAGAGAATCGAGTTCATTTTTGATAGTAAATATTGCTCTGTCTAGCTCATCATTAGCTTCCATAGTAGATTCTAATAAAAGATTAATTTTGCATTCAGTAAGCATGTTTAGTTCAATTTCAGTTCCAATAATGTCACGCCTAAGGGCCGAATCTTTAGATTTTTGTAGTGGAATTAGCTGCGATAGGATCTTACATTTAACAAAATCTAAACTCATGTGAGGGTCAAAATTTAGGGTCTCAATTTCTCTAATTGCTTCATCTATGGAATTTTGCAGTCATTTGATCCCTTCGTTACTTTCAAATAGATCTGACCGAAGTTTATTAAAGTGTTTAGGTTTTGGAAAAGTTGTTTAATGTTTATGGAGACCATCGCGTGATCGAAATTACCAAAACCCCAATCTGTATCAAAACTTGTTACATTCGACAAAAGGGTCAATGGGATTAGGATCCTATCCAGCTTCCAAAATTTATTACCTCTGTTCCATGTGTATCTCTTATTGTTTGCATTAGAGTGTTCACATTCTCCAATGCCTAGATTACTGGTACATGACTTAAATTGAGTAACTTGTCGTGCTTCATTGGTAGTAAACAGCCTGTTAATACCTACGTTGTTGTTAGTGATGAAATTCATGTCACCAGCAAGAATGAGGTAGTCATCCTGTGAATGTTGTTCTCCCTCTTGTCTGTTCTGTCGTTCTTCCGTTATTTGTTCGCAGAAGTTGCAGAAGAAGTTCATTGCTGTGTTATCTGAAGGACAAAAGAGATTTATAACAGTGTATATGTTATTATTCAACCTTAACTGAGACTGAAGAATTCCGCCAGAGTGGCGAGAAGTAGAGTTCAGTCTTTCAAACTTGTGTGAATATAAAGTTAATAGGCCACCCGAGTTGCCCACTGATGGGGCAAAATCGTAATTGAATCTCCAAAGCTTATTAATGTAAAAATCATTATCCAAATGAGTCTCTTGGATTAGTATAATTGTGAGGGGATTCTCTTTAATTAACCCATAACACTTATTAATAAAAATTCTAAGTCTGGAGTAATCCTTTAAACCGGCACTGTTATATGTAATAACTCTTATTAGTTGCTTCATTCTAATAACTTTGTTCAAGTAAAGAATATCCTGACTAGGACCAGGGTTAAGTTCAATGTCACCTGAGAGTAAAAGTATTCTAATAGGAAGATAAAAGAGCAGTTTTGCTTATGCATTTGATTTGGAATCGTAAGCATAGCAATAATCAAAACTTAAAGTAGCATGGTCTGACACTCGACTACCGTATTCATATGTGAAGTTATTTAGTGTGTAAGTGTGATGGACGAGTAAAGTGGATAGTTTGTTTGTTTTGATTTTCACAGATTGAATTTCAGAAAAAACGATCGATAAAAATAACTTATAAAAAAGAGCACTTATCTGCAGGATTTGACAATGAATGCTGTTTAGAGTGATTGACGACATTTTTATCCGGAGAATGAGCCATTGTATGCAATGTAAAATGAGAAGATAACTTAAAAATTGAATTTTCTTTGAAGAGCAGTTGAAAACGCGTCTGCACCAACCAGGCGCTCATGCAACCTCTCTCCAGGTATAATGACTCTAGCAACACGGATGACTGCAGAGGCATACATATGGCTTTACACCCCAGTGACAGGGGCAATTGTCGAAGGTACGTAAGGAAATCTTTACATAAAATAAGAAAGATTGTAAAAATGGATTCTGATTATTTGGACTTGCCAACTCTAATGGTCCTAGAAAAGAACCTAGAGTTTTTCCAAACTTCCTTGAACGGGAAAGTCATTGAAGCCAAAGCATTGGAAAGAGCCGTGCAGTCAGAACCTTCTTCTACATGAAATGTCTCATAAGAGATGAAAATAATGAAACTGAAAATTGCATCACCTCACAGTAAATTTCAAAATTATCGTATACGATGTTAGCTAAGCCTTGCTAACTGGACTGATAGGGCTGGCCGTCCCTTTGTGTCCACTGAAATATTTTTACACTAAGGTGTATACAATTGATTATATGAAAGAAAGTTAGTGACAAGTTTTTAAGAAAAAGGTTTCTTATCTGTTCACTTAATGGAATTGAAGTATGGATAACCAATGAATGACCATAATCTTCTGAGTGACAAACAAAGTTTTTCTTTTCAGCAAAATGAATTTTCTACGCTTACTATTGCTTATTGAGATTGGATTTGGGGCAATATGGGCCGAAGAAACGCTTCACGTCCCTGTGGCATTCCGCCACTTGGGGAGCTACGCTGGAGGCATTCGGAGAGGACACTTGTACCTGCCATTGAATTTATCCTCCATCAAGGAGGCCTACGATAAATTGGAACGCCCTATGCAGCAACTACAATTGGTCATGAAGGGAGAAGTGGTCAAAGCCGTGGATTTCAGGTGTACAAATATCACGAGACCTAGAAGTGTTATTTTAATGGCTGCCCTTCAGGAAACTTTGCTGCAGATGGACGTCACCTATAAGAGATTTTGTACTCTAATTGCAAAACCTGTGTCATCGGAATTTTCCTTCCCTATACAAAATAGAAGATGGATGCAGAGGGCGGCGAGTTTTGATGACTTCAAACGATATTCATCGGTTAGGCGACCTGCAAATCTAAACGAGGACCCGCTGAAGACCAAAACGAAACGTCAGGTGGCTGAATTTGTGGCCGTGGGCCTTAGTTTATATAATATGTATGAGATACATGAGTTATCTGGCC
>LR051284.1:0-11370 GCA_900607525.1 Apocyclops royi
TTTCTTTCTTTCTTTCTTTCTTTCTTTCTTTCTTTCTTTCTTTCTTTCTTTCTTTCTTTCTTACTTTCTTTCTTTCTCACTTTCCTTCTCTATCTCTTTTTTATTTTCTTATTTATTGCATTAAGAAATGTTATTAAATTGTTGATATTATTTATTTACCAATGAGTGTCTTGTAATTTTTTAATTTCGTTATTAAAATTCAATTCACATTCTAAAGAAAATTTTCTTTGATCATATTCCGAAGATTAATAAACTTTTCTATTAGTAAGGATTAGTAAATGTAAATATAAAGAAAAATTGAGGAAAAGCATTCGGAGAGTGTTGCCAGAAATATCACCAAAAACTGAAAACAAGGTTTAAAGTAACCTTTAGATACAAAAAAATTCTTATTCCAATTTCAAGGCATTCCATCAAATCTGGCAACATTGCGTGATCTGAATAGTATTGCTAGATTTGGTGGAATTTCAATTTCGAATCATGATTAAAACGGTTATAATATTCACTGAAAAAAATGTGTTTCCCTTTTTTCAAATATCTGAACGACTAGTTTCGTGAGGTATTTTTCTGGTCCGATTTATCCCTAGTCAGATGTTGTAGATAGTCATTACTAGCAAGGCTGGCCGAAACTTCGGCTCGGCTCGGCTCGGTAAATCGTTCCCTTGCCCCTCCCTATTGTCTCTATGTGTTTAGAAAAATGACAAACACAAACAAAGGAATTGCAAAAAAAAAAAACTTTTGAAACGAGAATTGAAAGTGCAATACTTTTATAAACTGTGCATTGTCAAACTCTTATCTCCTTTATTTTAAAATTAATGTCTTTTGTGTAAAAATGCACAAGTCAAGATAAAGTTACCCATACTTCGCATCTCAAACAATTGAAAACGTACGGTTATTACAATAGCAACAATTTCAAATTCATTTTTATTCCGAAATAATGAAAAAGCTGGAGGGTTTCAAAGAAAATTAAAAAAGAGCAGGGTGGTTGAGTGGGGTTGGTCCAAGGGCTTCTAGCAGAAGCTTGTCCCTTACTTTATATTAGGTTAGTAAATACGGTCTAAGGGACATTTATAACCCTGCTGTATAAGGGAAATGTGACTAGGTATTTCAAATATTACAGACTGTCTTGTGTGCTATAGTTCTGGGTTTGATCCCCTGCCCCTGACAATTATAGCACCAAATGAATTTATTTTCATATAAATATTTATAATTAAAAAGATTAAAACCTCAATAAAATTTATGTATTTTTAGATATCTACATCTTGCTGATTCCCAAATGACTGTTATTGCATAAAGGAAGTACTTTGACCCTCTTCAGTATTTACAGAATAAAAATAGATGACAATGACATTGTATTTACATAAACAATGTCTCTGATTGGTTAATTAATGTAAACAGATACATCTGATATTGAATATTGGAGTTTAGAGCTCAACCATGAGCTTGATGTAATTTTAGTATTGAACCAAACTCAAAGCTGTAAACTACACAGAGTAAAGATTAAATATTGCTTGATTTTCATTAATGGCACAAAGTTAGTGTGAACTTAGTCAACATCAATAGTATTAACCAAGATTTATAATGTAAAGGTTGGTCACCTAGCCACTTTACCTGAGTGCATACATTGTTGATGATGTCAATATGCGCAAATTTAGAAAGCTTTTTTCTTAAATACTAAGGCATTTTTTCTAGATCTTTTCTTCCTGTGAACTTAAGTGCCACTTGTAGTAAAAATATCTAAATGAAATTTGAGTGAAAACTTACACTTATACTTAGATATGGCCTGGTTTATACTTCCTGTGTGTGACGACATCATATGAAGATCATCAGAAAATTGGCTAAGTGGCCAAACTTTACTTTATAAATTTTGGTATTAACTATGTGCTAATACTACATAATAAAGAAAATAAAAAGGTATTTCAAAGCTCTATTGTATGAGTTACAATTTTGTGCACATGTGTTTATTTAAGGTACAGAGTCACATGGCATTAAACTATTTTTTAAAATTACAATAAAATCTGAAATATATATCAATCCTGCATTTGTGAAAAAAACTACTTTTTCTAATAAGCTGAGTACATAGTTTCATATCTAAAAATATTTTTGAAAGAATGAAATGCATTAAAATGAAAACACCTTAACCCTTCTTTGGATTGATATGAAAATTTACAATAATTTTAAGGATGATTCGAGTTTATGTCAGAGAATTAAAACAAACTTTCCTTTTGAAAAATTACTCTATCCACTGAAAATGAAATCTAAAAATAGAAGATTATACGAAAATGGCTCTCTTAAGTAGGTCGCTTTATTTTAGAAAGCTTAATTCCTTGAAGAGTATCACTTTTCTTGTTTCTAGAAAAGTTAAAAGAAAGAAGTTGTCATTTCTACTTCCACCCATTAAGTTGATTGGAGACACTGTTGCCAAATGTTAAGAAAAAGTCTCAATGAATTTCGCCTCATTGGTTAATAGGTATCCTTCATGATTTTTATCTCTATTCATGATTTTTTTAAAGAAAAGTTCGAAGCAAATTTAAACCAAAGATACCAGCAGCCTTTGTTTCAGGAAAGCTAGTGACTTCTACTGAAAAATCAGGACATTTTCATAAAGCTTTTGATTCCTAACTTATTCTTGAAATACTGTCAATTTAAAAAAAACATTGAGTGCGTGAGACTGACATTAAGATTTAAGAAATTTTTAACTGATGATTCGTTTTAACAGAATATCGATTCAGTCAATTTAAGTAAAGATGTTGTTCAAATACCAAAACTTTTTTACGAAAAAAGTTTATTATACATAGTTTTACATATATTAGAATTTCTAAGCAGTAAGGGTAATTAATTTTTTTTTCTTAGACACTTGGTGTCTATGTATGTAAATGAACTTTAGGCGTTTAAATTAAAAGGGCAGGCGTACAATTGACTAACCCTTTTTCGTCTCAATACTATTTGTTCATTCTGTGAAAAGAAATCTTTGGTTTGCTTTTTATGTTACTAATATTTTAAATCGTCAGCATATGATGGCGCAGGGAAGTGCTTATGAGGGGAATAACTCTCCACAAAGGACCTCCTGTCAAACCAATTTAAAGTTGGCCTTTTGTAAAAATAAATAATAATTAACTTTTTAAGTAAATAGTACAGGCTTAGCGGGAGGTAAGCCGTATAGTTCTATTCCCCTGCCTGGATGGCCTGACCTGCAAACTTTATGTGATAGAATTTCTAGTTGGTAAAAGTATTTAGATATTTTATTAGTGTCTTGCAACAACAAAAACTAAGTTGTCTTTGAAATGATGTACTCAACCAACGTAAAACAATTAATGACTTGTGAACCTCAAAGTCTCTTCATGACCTTTCATTGGGAACAGACTGATAGAATTTTTACTTTTGATGGCTAGGTTTAATATCTATGATATGGACTAGCTCTGAAACTAGTCACAGGCGTTTGTTTATAGATAAAATTACTGAAAAAGGGAGTTAAAGGGTTAAAGAATTAATTAAAAGAGTCACATTCTGAGAGAGAGGCTTTTTAATTTTTTTTAGGTATATTTGATAGGGTCAATTAATCATTCAGTAATTCAAAGTTCTTTTATGTAATGAAAATTTTGCCAATTTTTTTACAAGCAAAAATTCTTTTCGTGTTTCTTGCCACACAGTTGGAGTCAAAGATGATAATTCTTTCATACGATCTGATTAAAAAACTTTATCAAAAGAGTCATAAAAATAGCCGAAAAAAATGTCAATGTCAATTCTCAGCTAAAAAAACAATTGAATTAAAAATATATTTTGAAAAGTGTCAATTTCTCGGGCAATACTGCCAAAAATTTTATCAATATTTCACCAAAATCTCAATATATGAAGTCCCTCTTAAGACACAAAAGTTGATAGTTTCTGACTTTGGAAAATTATCCTTGATTTGGCAACGCTGCATCCACTAATCAAATACCAAGCTTAGACAATTATGCCAGGAGTGTCAACGATATTTCACCAAAAACTAAACAAGTTAATGTATTGGCCATATAAGACTTCTTTTCAGGTTCTAGTTACATTTCAAGGTAATTTCACCAGATCTGGCAATAGTTGTTCAGCTCCATTCGGTGCTGCAAACCTGGTGAAATCCCTGTCAATGTCAAAGCACATTAAAAAGACAATTCTGGTGAAAGTTAGATCGTATATCTCTGGCAGCTAATGTTAGAGAGTTTCTTTGGAAATTCTTTTCAACTTTTCACACATTAGATATTTCAAGTCTTATTTACATAAAGTATTGAACTGACATCAAAGTTATTCAAAATAAAAATGATCAAATCTGATTTATTTTTCATCAAGAAGAATTATGAACAGTCACTGGCAGTGTTGCCAGAAATGTTATTGAAATTTCCCCAAAATCTAAACACAACATTATAGTTCTTTATCAAACCTCTCGTTGATGCCAAGAAAGATAGTTTCAATATTTGGTAATTTCCCCAAAACTAGCAACATTGACAGTCAGAGGCATGGTTGTCAGGTCTGGTGAAATTCCATAAAATTGAAACTACATATAAACTTTTGTGACTGTAAAAGATTCTAAAGGTTTGAGTACATATATAATGTTATGTCATTTCTATTTAGTGATTACTTGTAAAAAAATTATTGGATTGGCTCATTTGTTCTAATTTTCAAGCGTGTTGAATTTGCCAAATTAATTAGTTTTATGAACTTTTAACTAAAAACATCTTATTAATGTTAATTTGATACAAAATTATTGTTCATTTTGTAACTAATATTTTTATTAGTTTTTATAGTTAAATGTGCTATAAAAACTAACCTATTAGATTTAATGTTGTTTTTAAGAATTTAAGAATTTAGGGATACCAAGCAATAGATTTTAAGTCTTTTTGTAGCGTTAAGAAGTTTTTTTTTTCTAAATTATTTTCTCTCTTTTTAGAAAAATAAATTGCTTTCTCAGTTAAAGTGAAAGAACTTAATTAAAACCAAATTGAGACCAATTTTTTTACCAAGTCGAAACAGGATAAGTTGCTCCATTTCTTGATTAGTTTTTTAATCATCTCTGAACCATTTTGAGAACCATTCGACAACTTTATTTTGAATGACTGGCATTACAAGTTGTTTTACCAAAATTTGGTCGAATTCTCTGAACAATAAAAAACTAAGATATTTGAAAAACTGGGCACTGAAATTTAAATTGTTGGTGGAATTTCATGACATTATTAGCACCAGTGGTCATGAAATAATGAAATACAAGGAAGCTACATTTATATCTAACCATTTTACTTGCAGTGTTGCCAATTTAAATGAAATTCCGAAAATAGAAGCAAAAAAAATTTTATGTTAACATTATATGTTTGATTTTTTGGTGGAATTTCTACGGCATTTCTGGCAGCATTGTCAATGAGACACATTTCAGACAGGAAAGCCATATTAGAAAATGTACATGAAAATTATATAATCTTTTTTTTCTACACAATGACGTCATCAATACTCCAGGTAACAATGTATTTACAATTGACTAGTTGTGTTTACAAAATATCCACTTCCCAGAACAAAGTTTTATACACAACTGTCAAGTTTTAAGTTGTAAACATTTGTTTCTGAATTGAAAAAAATATCAAATTGGATATTTCAAATATTTGGGAGCATCAATTGAAATAGTAAACTGTCATCCGATACTAAATACTCAGATTTCTGTAATGAAAGGCACAGATACATAGATATCTGTGGCTGGAAGGAAACAGATATCTACATAAAGCTTAAATTGTTATTTAGCTAGCAATATCTTTTGAACACAATAGGTAAAATGTTCATAAAATGAATAAGGAAAACTATCATTAACAGAGTTGCCTGAGTTTTTTAGGGGGTCCTTATGAAAACATAAAGCTTGTGAAATTTATTTTACTTTATTTTGTTCATGTTATGATATGTTAGATTGTCACTTAATATTTAAAATAAAATTCCTTAAATAAAAATATTTTTTGGACCATGGTGGAGACAATGAAGGCCACACATGCAAACTTTGGCTGCCAGGTTTGCTAGCCGATAAAGGTATTCAAGTATTATTGGAGTGTGCTGAAAAAATTTTCTTGTCTTTGAAATGATTTTGTCAACCAAGGTAAATGGTAGCATGTTCTACCATCACAACACTAAATCATTAAAGCTTTTTAAGACCTAAAAATAATTGAAACCAACATATGTAATTCCTTTTTAGTTACCATTGTTCTAAAATTACCAATCAAGTTTATATGAAAATAAATAAAAATTAGTGATTTCAGTTCCTAAAAGTATTTAATAACTTCTAAGTTCCCAAAAATATTTTAGAGCAGAATTTAAAGTTCCTGAAAGTATTTAAGGATTTGTTTTCTTCTTTCTTGAGTTGTATTCATTACGACTTAAGCATTGGCAGAAATTTTGTCCAAATTTCACCCAGATGTGCTTAAAATATTGTTCTGTGATTCAACTTTATGGCACCTAACTGTCTGGATTCATTTTTTTCACCAAATATAGCACAACTGGGTCTGGATGTACAAAAAAAGCCAACATATGCTTTGACAAGTGCTGTCAGACTGTTGTCTAAATATATTTAATCAAAAAATTAGCACAATAGTTATTGGTCATTTAAATCACCTTCAAATTAGTAGTTTTGGTTCCACTCAACTGGCAACACTGCTTCTGAGGCAGTGTTGCAAGAAATTACATCAAAATTCCACATAGGTTAGAACTAAATATTGTATTTTCTACATGCATGTATGTCAAGGGTTAAAAGATCTAGTTTTTTTTTGCAAATTACAAGTTTTTTGTAAATAGAGCTTCATAGAACTGGCCCTAGAAGCTATGAACAAAAGTTTGACTGCAAGGTATGCTGTTACTTATGTTATAAAAAATTATGATTGTATGATATGACTAAATTGTCCTGCTGAAATATAAAGCAAAATTTTTATAAATAATAGACTTGTCCAACTTTTCAACCATAACATGGATTTTTGTGTGAAATAACTTTTATATTATTGACTACTGATCATTAAATATTTTTCATTGATTGAGTAATTAAGTTCAAAAACAGAAGATAAAATAACCTTATACATAATATACTTAAATTAGTTTTAATAACTTTTAAATAAGATCAGTGACTAGGCAACCAAATGGTTAGCATTTAAATATTTGAAATATATATATATAAACTTAAGAAAAACATTGAAATCTTAAAATTTTCTTAGTTGTATCTAAAAAGACCTTTCTGAATAACTTTTCAGTGTAGCCAAGAGATTATAAAAAATAGAATAAATTTTATCGGCATTTATATTTTAAGTCAAATACCTAGTAAATATTTCAACTCATTTTTTAGTATATCAAATATAAACAGAACTAGATGGTCAAGTGGATAAGGAATCGGCTTCTAATACAGGGGTCCTGGGTTCGAGCCCCCACCCAGGACAAATTTTTGAACAAAGGAGGGAAGAAGAAAGAAAAAAAATCAATCATGTCAATTATTGTGAACCCTTTAAAATTGATATGTAAAAAATATTGATCTTGGGTCAAAATAAATTAAATGAAATGAAAATGAAAAAATTGTTTTTTTGTTTGATTCTGTTACAAGATAATTATGAAAAGTATAAGAAAAGAAAGAAAGAGAAAGAGAGAGAGAGAGAGAAAGAAAGAGAGTAAGAAAACGAAAGAAAGGAAGGAAGAAAGAAAGAAAGGAAGGTTGATAAAAAAGCTTTTCGTTCCATAGAATAAAAAATATGTTTTGATTAGTGGTTTATTGGATTTCAGCAAAATATCTGTTTCTACTTAAAAAATATAATTGATAATTATCGGGATTTTAATTGGCTTCATAATACCTTGCATAATTAAAGATTTTTAACGTTTTAAATTTACATATTGGGTATTGATTTTAGGAATTCCTTAATTATATATAAGGTTTAAATTTGAAAAATAGATGAGAGAATGATTTCAATTATTTAATGAACTAAATTTCGAATTCGAAAACTATTTAACATTTATGTTAACAAAGGAAACAAATAGAAGCTGCTTAATTTCATTATATATTCAGACTCTAGCTTTTTGTGTATCACATTACTAGGAACTAGGCTTAGTGAAATCAGTAATAACCTCTGTCGTCTCCAGTTTCAACTCTATCAATTCTAATTAAAATCTTATAAATTTGAGATGCTTTTAAGAAATGAGATAGTTTAACATATTACAATTGTAATTCGTACAGTAAGAGGCTATTGGAAAAATCTTTTTTTTCTTAATCCAATAATGTTTTGTTGAATATGACATAATTACCATAAAGTCAAGTCAGGGGAATGTCACTCTATGAAGAACCTTTGATCAAACTGGTTTATATTTGGCCTTTTGTGAAAAAAAAATTAATTTTTTTAAGTAAAGAGCACAAACGTAGCAGAAGACAAGCCGTAGAGTCCCATTCCCCACCTTAGTCTTTCCTTGGTTGGAATATACGAGAGTCCTAACTGAAATTTTAAAGTTTCCACATTCTTTTTAGGAAAACTGCTTGAGGTAAGACGAATTCCGTGATCTACAAAGACAGTTTTTCCAAAAAAAACATCAAAGGCAATAAACTTTCCCTGATGTGTGTAAAACTTCAAAGTTCATATTAATCTCCCTCCATTTAGAAAATAATTTTTGAGATACTTGGCTAGTCACCTAATAGGGGTTAGGTTAGGCTAGACTAGTTAGTATTTTAAACTTTACATAGATAAAAATACAACTTATTTTTGGGACAATAAGAAAATGCGACAATTTTACATTGCGGCAATATGGGAATATCAAAAATATTATGACACCTGTTCTCTACATAACCTACAGACATTATCTATTCACATAAGTTTTAAATAAGATTTTTTTACTATGAAATAATAATTATTTTTCAAGTTGTAACATTTCCAAATCAATCAATATCAATTTTTCTCATCAAGAAATTAATATTTTTCAAAATTGATTATTAATAATCCATAAAGCAATAATTTTGTGAACTAGATAATTCACTAATTGATTTTAAGTTCAAAATTACTAATCTCTTACGGAAGGTCAATTCTTGATCACGCAGAACCTTAAATTCATCAAACATGATTTTTAAAAACTTAATTGTGAGTATCACCCTGATATGATAAAACAATGATGTTTAGCAACAGTTTTTTTAAGAATAAAGGGTATAGCATGTATATTCTATATAAATTTTGTTATCTGTATGTATATGATCTTTCTTAAGCACTGTAGACATTTAATTGTAAGCTTGTGCTCCCTGTGTTGCGTAGGGTCTACATGATAATGCACAAGTATGAAGACCTTACCTACGTGAGGTGTACGTGGACCCTACATAGATCCCAAGCAAAGCCCTGTTCACATTTGATTACCAGCACGTGCGAGTAGGTTGCGTACTGTATGAGAGAAATTATGCAAGTACACAGACCATACGCAACATGCACATAGACCCTACACAAACCCTATGCAAACTGTACGCAAGTGTCTATGCAAGCATACGCACGGACCTACGCACGTAGGTCATATGCTACGCAACCATAAGTAGAACACGCAACAATGCATGGAAGTTTGCACGAAAATCTGCCACGCATTGTTGCGTGTAATACATACAACTGCATAGCGTACGACCTACGTGCATAGCTACGTGCGTAGCTACGTATGTAGGGTCTTCTTAGGACTGCGTAGCGTGCGAGCTTGAAAGTACGTTCACATCTGTTGCGTGCTAGTTGCGTAGTCATTGCGTGATTGCAAAATTTGACTACCCAATACCCTATGCAAATAGTTGCGATAAAATGTGAACTAGGCTCAAGTAGCTAACCAAGTAGGTTGTATGCTATACAAACATACATAGAGCTTGCAACCATAGGTAGAAGTTGCTATAGCTTATATGGAAGTTGGTAGTGATAACAATGCCTAGAGTACATAGGTAATACATAGAGATACTGATTGTACTGAAATCAGTAAGTATAGCATTAGCCTTGTAAGTAAGTTTATGCTACACACCCATAGCATCTACATATGCATGTGTAAGGTCTATGTATGCATGCAAAGGGTGTACATATGCATGTGTAGGGTCTACATACACATTGCATATTTTGCTTATGGGTCCGCAAGACGCACAAGTACTACATAGACCCTAGCTATGCATGTTTAAGCAAAATTTCACTACACAATACCCTAAGCTTGACGTTGCAACCAAATGTGAACATGGCGTTTTTAGTTCAAAGTGTGGGTTGTCTAAATTGATTTTGCAATAGGTTGTAAGTTTCAACGAATCGTTGCAGTTTCATATTTGTTAAAACAAGGGTCCCAGTGCCCCCACCAGTGCATGGGGATGAGCCCCAGTTAGGTTAGGTTAGATAAGTTGATATGTAATTAAATAATTATATTTAGCTAGGTTGCAGACTTCATACTCACGCATAAAATGTAGAAAATAGATTTTCTCTTTCTCTTTTTATTCTGTTATCTATTATTTCTTTTTCTCTATATTCTTTCGTTCTTTTCTTTTTTCATGTTCTGTATATTTTCCGGAGTGTAAGCAGTGTTGCCAGATTTAGGGAAATTACCTAAAGTTGGAACTATAAAGTTTTGTGCCTAAAAAAGTCTTGACATGGATTACATATACAATATTTTGTTCTGTTTTTGGGGAAATTATCATGACAGTTCTGGCGGCACTGAGTGTATGTACGTGTGGACAATTTCCTCGATTAAACAAACTCGGGGCTTATCCCTGGTAGGAATGTAGGGGGCAATGTGGCCCGCCCCCGCGGATACAACGATGGTGTCAGGGACCACGGGTTCACCGTACGCCCTCTCTACCAACTTCACCGGCCAGTAGATCCCTTACAGCCTTGTGTCACCAGTGACGGCTCTTTTTAGGTTCAATTTTATGCTATTTTGAGGATAGCACCCTCAGGACAAGTCAGCAAAAAATCAATTTCATTCTTTCAACCTCAGAATGAACTATCGAAAATGAAATGACATATTCCTACAATTGAAAATGGAAAAGCTTTTTCGTAGGTTGCATATAATTTTCTGTGTTGCCAGAAATAATGGAATTCTCCAACGTTGTTGATTTTGGTGACATTTCTAGCAACGCTTAAACAAAAACTTCTAGAATGTTAGACGTAGATGAGAAATTATTTTCAAAAAATTATATTTTCCATGAATTTCCATCAAAACATATTTTATTTTGATTTTTGTAAGCAATAATGAAAAAAAATATTTTTTTTTCGTTCCATGTACCTATTTTTTTCCGTATTATATCACATAATCAAATCAAAAAATGAATTATTTGATTTTCTTGAAAAACAGACGAATATATGTCGAAGCAATATCTCTCAATCAATATTTGCTTTTACAATCAGCAATCAACTGAAAAGA
>LR051286.1:0-11360 GCA_900607525.1 Apocyclops royi
ATTTTATAGACACAATAGAAAATAAAAACATATTTTTATATTATATATATAAACACATATATATATATATATATATATATATATATATATATATATATATATATATATATATATAATAACAATAATAATAAAATTGTTAATAATACATAATATAATAATAATATTAACAATAAAAAATAATGATATCAATGTTAAGTTGTCATAGCTAGGTCGTTGATGAGTGTTTTAAAGATTAAAAATACAATTTTAAAATTTACAATTTGCAACAATTGTGTATTGTACCTGTATGGGAAATTTTATATTAGATAATATTATTTATTATAATTATAATAATAATTATAATTATATATATTAGTAAAAACTTAAAAATTGAAGCATCACACTTTTAAGAAAAAAATTTAAATAATGATTCTGATTAAAGACCATGGCTACGTGGCATAACTGTTACAGTGAAAGGCTCACAATCCGAAGGTCCAGGTTCGAGCCCCCGCCTGGGACAGAAGACAGAGGATGAAAGAAATGGAGAGAATAAAAACATTAAAAACAGACATTCTTTTTCATTTATTAAGCTGAAATGTATCTGTGTTTGTCATTTGGGTTATACCCTTAATAGATAGAAATGATGTATATAGATCCTTGGGTCAAAATAAATGATTTGAATTCAATAAAATATCATTAACCAGATCTTTATAATCATCTGAATTTCAAATGAGTTTAGGTGATGAGCTTTTAATGTAAGACACTTAGCTCTGAAACTAAAAGTCAAAAAAATTTCAAGTTCAAATGTGAAAAATATTTTAATTCAATTAATGAACCCGGTTAGGCTTCAGTAACAAGTAGTCGATATTCTAACGAAAGGTGGCATTACTACATACACATAGATAACATAAAAAGTTTTTTTTGCCAAGATCAAATGTCAATTTTCAGTCAAAAGCAAAGTGTCAAAATGTGTTTACTTGAAAAAAAATGCTGTGTCATTGTAGTATCAAGACTCATCAAAAGTGAAAAAAGAGGGGTGGAGGAAGAGGGGAGTGGGAGAAGGGATGGGGGGAGGAGGGGAGCAGAAATGCTGAAGAGGTTAAATAAAATTTCAAATTGTTGAATTTCACATACTATCGGAATTGGTAACTGTCTCAAACAAACAAAAAAAAATTCTAAATTGTGTTTTTTAGCATTAAAACAACCTAACCTTACCTTAGCTCTTAGCTATAGGTCAAACCCCTAGCTCTACTGTGGGGAGGGGGGTGCCTCACGACCCCTTGTGACAATATCTAAATTGCAACATTTTTAAATTGCAACAAGATGTAACCTCCCTGTAAAAATACATTTTTTCTTATGGGTAAGTAATTCTAATTTATTTTTATCATTCATTCATAATTGGGTCCCTGTAATACTGTCTGATCAGCAGTCAATGTTATAAACAAATTACGATCGTATTATACGAGTTACGATTGAAAAGTTGGACCGTTTTATAATTAACTAAAATTTTGCTTTTTTAATGAAGTGGGACAACTTTGTTGTAAAATACGATCGTAATTTTTTATAACATTGACTACTGGTGGAATTCTTAGACAACTCTAGAAAGTTTTTGTGTGTGTATATTGGTTAGCTATATTTAGATAGTTCAGTGCTTACATATTTGCATTTTGGTGGAATTTTTTAGAGGCTAATTTGTACAAAAATATTTTTACAAATGTTGATGGATTAGAAGAAAAAAATTTGTCTATCCTTTTAAAGTGACATTGAAGTAAATTAAAATGGAATAAATTCATTAACAAACCGTTTCTATATAAAAGGTCCAATTTATGAAAAGTATTGGTATCGGAAAATGCAGTATTGCCAGTGTACAAAGAAAAATTTCACCAATCCTTGAAATGAAGAAAAATGTAATTCCTTCCACTGCTCATGTTTTTTGTAATGTGGCTAAAAATTCCACCAAAAATACAGCAATACTGTACTGGTAGGAGAAATTGCAAGTCACGATCACTTTGATAGCTCTGGTCAATTCGTGAATATCCCTTTCGGAGCCACTCATGTGAAGAGAGTCAACTTAGGGCATGTTTTACAAAGACTACTATTACAAGCATGCACATTTACAAGTCCATAAAAATATCATCACTCAGGTAATCATGCTTTGTTCTAGCCTAACCTAAGTTTAATAATATAATGATAATAATTCCATGAACACAAAACAATTCCTCACCAAAGATTACAAGGTGTTTTTCAATAAAAAGATTGACAAAAAAATATAGATGATTTTTTTTGTAAGTCAATTTTCTTATATTGGTTTTGAAATGATTGGGAATTCCGGATGAGTATTTACAAAACTTCTTATGGAAAACTTACATAATACCCTATCCTATAAATGGTCATCTAGATGTCTAAGATGACCATCTAAATTTTATGAAAATTTGTAAGATTTGTAAGAAGCTTTGCAAATATGGTTCAAGAAATCTGTAATGTAAAAGTTAAACTTTGAAAGTTTGTTTTGTGTATTAATCTGAAACTAAAACTAGTAATTTTAGCTAGTGATACTATTGTCTAAACATTAAATGAATTAATGAATATTGAGTGATCTAGTAATTATGTAATAATGAAAAAATGATATTTAAAAGAAATGTTTATTGAACCTATAACAATTTGTAATACAATAATGAGTCTATAAATCATTCATTCACTGACCTATTCATTCAATTCTATTACCTAAAAAACACCAGAATGATATATACAAAGTTTACAATACTGATGTTTGGTCTAAATGATGTGTTTT
This sequence comes from Apocyclops royi, assembly GCA_900607525.1. NCBI lineage: Eukaryota > Metazoa > Arthropoda > Copepoda > Cyclopoida > Cyclopidae > Apocyclops > Apocyclops royi. Next base: position 2,771 of record LR051286.1, read on the forward strand.
GAAAATGATACTAAGCAAGGTCATTTGCATCACAGAAAGCTTTTGTCAAACTTTCTCAGATTGGCTTTAAGCTAGAGAGTTTTTGTGCATCTGTAATTTTTTGGCCAAGGTAAAACCTTTCCAACAATAGAATTTATTTGCAGAAAAAAGTTGGTTTGCCAAATTTGACTGACTTTAATTTATCACTGATGAATGGAAATCAATGTTTCATTTCATTTATTTTGACACAAAAAAATTTTTCTTTGACTTAAGTTTAATCAAGGAATTTAAAGCCTTGGTCACATGAACATTGCATAAAACCTCAAGTCTAGTCAGTTGCACAAATAAAGATACTTCTTTGCATTTGTAAAACAAGCTAGACTTATGGTTTTGTGCTCAAACCTGCAACCATTTGGTCATAATGCTTCCTTTCAATCCATTCAGTCATCTAATCTCTTTCTGTTACTGATTGATAGTTTTTGAATTCATAATTAATCAATTTTCTATGCACTCTGAAAAACCCAGTGATAGAAATACATCAACACATATACTACTTACAAGATGAAAATAAGAGTTAATGATGTTCATTTCTTATCTTCCCATGGGTAGAGAACTATTATTCATTCCAATTATCAATCTCCAAAATGAATGAGAAGATGTAATTTATTCAGACTAAATAAAATCTTTTATTTCTTTGTCAACAATGATTTCTGGAGTTTATATGTGGTATTTTGTGGGGACTATATGTCAGACTGGATTGATTAGAAGCATTATAAACCAGATAATGGCAGGTTTGAACCCCTACCTTAGATGAAAGTATTTTGGGCAGATGAAAAAAGAAGATAGCATTTTATCTGATGTACACACTAAAATTGTGATATTTGACTAAATCAGTCATAACTCAGATATGAAATGAGACGATGTGTCTCTGCTAATTGAAGATTTGCTAGAAAATATTCTTTACTTACACAGATAGCATCTATCACAATATTCAATAAAATTCTATTAATTTAACATAGTTCTTCCTTGACTCATAAAGTTGAGCTTAGTTTAGCAGTCCTGTCTCATGTTAACACATAAAAGTTTGATGTGTCTGTGTTCATTTTAGATATGAATGGTTAGGAGAGAAATTTTAAGTACCCAAAGTGCACAGAAAAAGATGAAATTTAATCAAAACTTTCACAGCGTCTAAACTTTTTTTATGATGAAACAAAACCGATCAGACTTAATTGAATTTAGTTTTCATTTTGTTATGAAAGAGAATTTTGAAAATATATTTCATGAAAATTTGCTGATTACTTATCAGAGATAACATGAAGAAATATAGATAGCTTCAGAAACAAATCATTTGTCCTAATAAAATCACATATGAGTTGAAATAAATATGGAATTTGAAAGCATTGTTTAATTATCTCAAATGTAAATTTTCTTGTCTTATGTTAAAAACTTCCAACAAAGTTTTTCAAAACCACTATGACCACAAGGGATGGTTCAACCAATTTTAATCATTACTAAAATTTCTAGGGGCACCTGCTTGCTGTTTTAGAATCAAAAAGTGAGAGCTATGACAAATGTAGGGGTTCCCTACCTAAGTAACCAGTCCAGTCTGCTCAGTGCTTTCGGCAAATAGCAGTTCTCTCACTATGCAGAGATGATGGATCTGACGCTAGTCTGTGCAAGTATTAACAAGTCTGGACTTGTCCATTAGCCTGATAAAAGGAGCATCATCCTAACGTAACCTCTTAACAATAGGATAGATTTACACGCAAGAAGACACAAGAAGACTTGAGTGATGCTCAGCAACAATAAACATTTTTATTTGGATCTTAGCCTTATTTTATTCATAGATCATGATCTATTGGCCTTGATATTGCAATTCTTTGTATCCAAAGTATTCACTGAATTAGTAGCAAACCTGCATTGTTTTTTGGATAGCAAATATATCTGAACAATCTTTTAAAACTCTTCAGATTAAACATAGCTCTAATAGATCAATAGAACATATTTACTAAGATTGGTAACAATTTTTGTTAATCAATAAACCCTGTTATTAATAAGTCACTCTGTATTTCCCATAGATTTTTCTCTCCCCTAATTTCAACGCAAAAACTTTTTAAAGAGGAAAAAAGAAGGACTATATAATTGTCTGAATTATGTACATAAGGTTTTGACATGTTTTACATATTAAAAACTTTTGTCAACTCAAACACGACAACTGAACACTCCCTAATTTTTAATTAAATTGAAAAATATATTTGCACATTTAATAAAATGTTTTAAGGTCTTTTTTTAATGTTGGAAAAAATTCTACAACATTTTTTCATGACAATATTCAATTCAATGATTAATTTGACTTCTTGAAAATCAATAACAAAGATTTTAGGAGGAATCTTGTACAGTATGAAAACCTTGCAAGTCTCACACACATCATGACCTCTACTATCTGTCAATACTTCATACAAAGATTTATAAAGTAAAGGTTGGCCACTCAGCTACTTTACCTGAGAGCACACATTTTTGATGATGTCACAGTGCACACATTTTAAGAGCTCTTTCTTGAATACTAGACTATTTTTCTTACATCAAATGAAAGTCGGTATCACTTGTTGTAAGAATTCAAGATGGGTACTTCTGTCAAATCTTGTATATCAAAGATATGTCCCGTTTGATTTACTACCTGTGCACTATGATGTCATACGAAGATCATGAGAAAATTGGCAAAGTGACAAATCTATACCTTATAAATCTTGCTTCATACTCATTTAAGGTTTTAACTCTACCAAGTCATTTAATCATAATAGAAGCAGTGGCTGTGTTTGTGTAAAAAAGTCTTGCAAATGACAAACCAAAATTGATAAATTTAATGTTTCTTGTTATAATTTTACCATTAACTAGCAAATGATGATCTTTACTTTGGTAATTGCCTTTGTAGTTATATTTATTTTAAACTTTTCATAACATAATTAATATTTTGTGCTTTAAACCATCTGTAATGATCTAATCACTTTAAATGGACCACAAAAATTATTTACTCTAATTAATTTATTTATTAAGTAAGTACATAGTCATTTTTACAAGACTAGATCCCTTAAAGTACCCCCCCCCCCTTAATTTAATTTTAACAACAAAAGCATTCAATCTTTTTTTTTCATTTGAGTTTACTTAGCAGTGAATATTGATTATGCGTTAATATTATTAGCATGCAAAAAAAGTTCACAAAACTTTCAGGGTCTTTTGATTTTGTTCTACTTAGTTGCGCATTGAAAGCTTTACATGTATTGAAACAGAAACAGTCTAGATTTTTAACTCCAGTAGTCAATGTTATAAAAGATTATGATCGTATTTTACGACTAAGTTGTCCCACTTCTTTAAAAAAGCAAAATTTTAGTTTCTTATAAAACGGATCAACTTTTCAATCATAACTCGGATAATACGATCGTATTTCATTTATAACATTGACTGCTGATCTAATAGGTGTTGATACTTTATGACAAATACATTTTTTAGAAGTACTTTAGTAATCAGCTATTGAAATGATTTTTAACATATTTCTAAGAAAATATTCAAAATGGTTTGTGCTAATTTAATAAATTAACTAATTATAACATTTTGAATTACTCAAGGTACAATTTGCTTAAATTCTTTTTGTATTTTAAATGTAAAGTATCATTTTTTACAAGCAAACATTTTTAAATTTTCCTTGATAGAATAGGGAGACAATGAATTCACAAAAAAATTACAGAGGGCACAAGATGAAAGGTGTAAAATATTTTCAATAAAGTGTCAGGTGTCTTAGTTATCTTAAAATCTCTCAAAATTTTGGTGTTTTAGCACATTCTGTCATGACTTAAAATAATATTATATGAGTTTGTTTTACTTGTTCTGTATAGCGCCATCTACAAAACACTTTGGTCATTGTCTCCCATTGGGGACATCACAAATACAGATCCCCTATCAATGGAGTTTCATTGCATTTGAAATCCATATTAATTATGGATCAAAAAAATGAAATAAAATGAAAAGCATAGGACTATAGGTACAAATACCACAGGAGTCAACATGGTTGCTATTATGAAGTCTGTGGATTAAGAAGATTTTCTTGTCAGCTGAACAGTGAAACTTTGCTCAAGTTCTGAAACTTTTCTTAAAAAGTCTTCTGTCTAGTTTATGCCGACTGTTTTAATCCCGAATTTTTTCAATGTTATGAAAGTTAATTTACGCGAAATTCCACGGAACGACTTAAAAAGCTGGACACGTTTATAAATAATAAATATATTAGAGTTTTATTGAAATGAGATAGCTTAGTTGTATGTATATAGGTATGATTACAACATTGATAGTCACTTTGTCAATTCAATTGCTAAACCTTTTACTTTTGAGTCAAAAGATGATTGAGAAAAATCAGTGTTTTATTGTAGATATCGGTTCGCTACATCATTCGGCATTATGAAACTTTCGGCGTAATGCAAATGTCCCTGAAGATGTTTCAAAGATTTTGCAATGGGCCAAATAGCTCCAGGGAGACAAGAAAACATCATTCCAAAAATTCTTTACCAAAACTTTTTTTCTTTTAAAAATTTAATTTTTCGTTTCAGTTTTGGGTAAAAAATGCATCCATCCAAGATGGCGCATACATTTTAAATTATCTCATAATAAAAATATTATTTTATCAAAGTATTTTTTTCCAACTAACTTTTTACAAAACGTACATTTTAGTAATTTAGAATTATTTTTTATTCAAAAGCCTCTTCCAATTACGTATCTAAACTTTTTGAAACAAAATTCTGAATAAAAATACAAATTTAAATTATTCTAGACTTAAAAGTCACTCTGGGAGAAAAACTGGTCGCAATGTAAGTTTATCGCTATCCCCAAATTATCACAATGAGGGTTCTAGGGCCTCCGGTAGGGTTAGGGGCCTGTGCAGGGGGCCCTTAAGGGGCCGTCCCCAGAATATAGGCTAAGTTATGCCAATTTTTCAATTCTCTGAATTTAAAGAAAATGTTTTTTAGCTTTGTACGTATTTGCGACAATATGGGAGATGCAACTATAAGTGGCTAGATGGTAAAATGGATAAGGCATCTGCTTCCCTAGCAGGAGTCCTGGGTTCGAGCCCCCACCCAGGACGAAGAAAACAGAAAAGAGAAAAAATCATCCACCAAAATTCTGACTAATTTTGAAATTTTAAACAAATTGTGAATGATTTTTTTGTACCCTTAATAGTTCCTTATAATGTGAACCATTGGCCAAATAAATATATTAATCAATCAATCAATCAACTACTTGAAATAAAAACACATACATAGCTATCAATGATTAATAAACAGGATTTCAAATTTCAATTATTAACCAGAATTCACCAAAATTAACTTTTAAATAAAATGATTCTTAATAGATTCCTGTGATAATTCAATCCAATAAAATTATTTCGTGCCAGAGTTGTCAACGAAATTTCACCAAAAAATAATGAAATCATTCTTGCTAGGTCTCACTTCGATAGAAAAAGGAGCATTCTTTGGAAATTTCACCAGATTTAGGTTGTCAAGCAGTGTTGCCTTTTCTGGGGAAATTCCCTAATGTCAGAACTTTCAAATTTTGTGTCTATAGAGTTCTAAAAATCAAACACAATTTTTTTGTTCATATTTTGGGGGAAATTGAAGACATTTCTGGCAACACTGTTACTGTCAAGGTATGAACACCTGGTTTTGGGTATTTTGGATTGCAAGGTACTAGCATTATTACTTCATTTGGTCTGCACTTACTTTATTCCACATACCTTCAAAGAACAATCGTCACGACATTTTTGTAATATACTTTTCTTTTTTTTGTTCTTTTGTTTTAATCAAGGTTATGTATATATTTCTTTTAATTAATTTTCTATCTTTCTTGTTGTTAAATCGTTTCTATCTAATAAGCTTCTGTTTCATGTAACTATATATTTCTTTAATTTTTTCCTTTTGTTTTTTTCTTTACCTGTGTGTGTGTGTCAGATTCTTTTATGTTTATAATTTTTTTATCTTTCTTTTTGTCAAATGGTTTCTGTCATTTAATCTTCTACGTTTCTGCAACCATTCGAAAACTTTTTTAAGCTCCTGCTGAGTCTACATGAATAAATACTAATAATTACTTTCCTTGTTGTGTTTTTTACCAGTGTTGCCAGATTTGGTGGAATTCCAATTTCTAAATCTCAACTGAAGTGTCTTTCATGAAAGGCTGATAAAATGAAAACAACGTATATAGTTTATATTTTGGTGGAATATTCATATTTTAATCTGGCAACACTGCTCCACGTTATTGTTAGCAAAAAAAAGGAGAATGGTTGCGAAAAAAAATTATCAAAATTATGCTGATCATTTTTTTCTGCTCATTTTTTTTACAATTAAGTAAATTGTTAAATGTATATTGTCATTAAAAACGGATACGAATTAGCAATAAAAGACAAATAATGGAAAGTGCAGTGTTGCCAGCAATGTCATCAGAATTTCACCAAAAAACTGAAAATCGGTTACGTTAGGTTAGCAACAGTATTGCCAGATTTGGGGGAATTCCTTAAAATAAAAAATAATTATTTTTGTTCTCGAAGAGGACTTAAAGAAGAACATATCCTGTTTTGTTCATTTTTGGGAGGAAATTATAAGGACATTTTTGGCAACACTGGTTAGTAAACATGAATTTCTAAAATTTTCAATATTGTTTTTAATAAAGAAAATAGTGTTAGACAACAACAATTTGGAAAGAGCACAATTTTGAATTGCAACTATGTACAAGTTTGATGCAATCAAAAAGTTACCCAATATTAATCTCACTATGCAACAATATGAAATTCCCCCAAACATGACATCACTGACCAGTTTGCTCAAAACTGTGGATGGTTTTTTCTTCATATCTAAGAAAAGCTTTGAGACTTGTAGTTGGAAAATGTTTTGCTTTGATGAGTTTTTTGTGTAACAAGAATGTTAAAAACTATTTTGTAAAACATGAATTCCACACTCTTCACTGAGCAAAGCAAACTTATTGATCAGAGATTATTGTTTCCAGGTAGCTAAGCTATCCCACTACAATAAAAATGTGAAATTTTTGTTACTGCTAAACTGGTCCAGCTTTTCAGTCATAACGCGGATTTTTGTGTAAAATAATCTTTATGACTTTGACTACAGGACTACAGGTGAAAATTTTCCATTCCCCCCAAAAATATTCACATTTGTTTTGTCTTTAATTCTTTCATCGGAAATGAAAAATAGACATTTAATTTCAACGTGATAGAGGACTACAAAAAGAATTTTTTCACTAATGAACAGCAGTCAATGTTATAAATGAATTATGGTCATATTATACGAGTTAAGATTGAAAAGTTGGACCATTTTTTAAGTAACTAAAATTTTGCTCTTTTAATGAAGTGGGACAACTTAGTCGTAAAATACGATCATAATTTTTTATAACATTGACTACTGGTCTACATTTGTGCTATTTGTTGCATCACAGACTGACATAAAAATTAGATTATATCTTTATTTTTTTCAGTCATAACATGGATTTGCACTTAAAATTAATGAATAATATTGACAATAAGTTTATTTATTAATTGATAATTGTCAAGAGTTCTAAGAACTTAATTTATTTGGTAATAAGCTTTAATGATAATTGAATTGAATTTCTTTAATTGTATCAAATAAAGTAATAGCCTGAAGTTATGTAAGCTACTAATAGAATTTCTTTGAAAAATTTGAGTTTGGTGAATTCATCCAATTAACAACAATGTACTTTGCTTAATACTTTATTCTATTATTGTAGTGAAAATTTAATTTCTGTAAGTTATGTTTAGATAAGGTGGGTAATATGGCATGCAAGTTTTACATCAAATGAATAACATTGACACAAAAAGCTCAACACAGAATAGTTCAATGCAACATAGTTCAACACAAAGTAGTTCAACACAAACTAGTTTGACAGAAAATAGTTCAATGCAGAATAGTTCAATGAAGAATAGTTGAAGAACAGAATAGTTTAAGCACAGAATAGTACAAGCACAGAATAGTTCAACACAGAATAGTTCAACACAAACTAGTTCAACATAAAATAGTTTAATGCAGAATAGTTCAATGCAGAATAGTTCAATGAAGAATAGTTCAATGCAGAATAGTTCAAGAACAGAATAGTTCAATGAAGAATAGTTCAAGAACAGAATAGTTAAAGCACAGAATAGTTTTCAACACAGAATAGTTCAAGCACAGAGTAGTTTAACACAGAGTAGTTCAACACAAACTAGTTCGACACAAACTAGTTCAACACATTATAGTTCAATACAGAATATTTCGATGCAGAATAGTTCAATGCAGAATAGTTCAATGCAGAATAGTTTAAGAACAGAATAGTTCAAGCACAGAATGGTTTTCAACACAGAATAGTTCAAGCACAGAATAGTTTAACACAGAGTAGTTCAACACAAACTAGTTTGACACATTATAGTTCAATACAGAATAGGTCAATGCAGAATAGTTCAATTGTAGGAAGAACGAGTTACTTCCCACTATAAGCTCTCAATTTCACTATTAATTATTCAGATCGTGTGTATTGACCCTCTAAACTTTGTACATGTTTGTTGAGATGTTTT
>LR051287.1:0-11335 GCA_900607525.1 Apocyclops royi
AATGAAATCTTGAATTTAGAGGCAAATACTTTTAAGCATTAATAAAATTACTTTAAAACTTAATGACTAAGGTAGTAGAATTCTTCAACAATAATTTTCCCCAAGTGGCTTCTTGTGACACTGCTGGTCTAGATTTCTCCATTAAGGAAAACTCAACAACTCCTCCTTCATCGTTTCTAAAAAACAAGAGGCTGCTGATACAGTTATTCTGGTCATAGGGTAGGGTAGGGTAGAGATCTCCTTCATTTCCATACCCGTGTAGAGTCTGTCAAAATAGCCTGCACCAGAAGGGTGTGCCCTAGGTGCAGTTATTGGCAAGAGTTGTCCTTTACAAGTGAAAGTCCCCAAGAGCCCATTTCACAGTTCTTGTATCTTTTTCTAAAAGCAGACTGGGACAACTAATCCTGTGATGAGAAGAATTCTGAGTAGAATGAAGGCGGATGACCAAAATGTAGTTTGATGAATGTCATTCCATTTGTGATGGTGAAATTGATCCAGCAAGATTTTTTCTAACTTCTTTTCAACAGACAATGACTTCAAAAATTATGGCGATTACAGAACTTAAACTTAGATTTGTCACTCGAAAGAGTACACTCCCGCCGGATCTCGCTCAGAGATCTAAAGCTTCACGAATGTCCATAATAGAACCTTCTGTTCGTCTGGTGCTTGGTGTAAAGCTTTCCATTTCTTGAGTCCTGTGATGTTCCTCCGCCCTATGTCGTGGAGCAGGCATCCTGTATGTTGGCCTCCTCACCTTGTCCAAGGCGAGGTTCCACATCTCCTTTCGTCTCTTCCAGAAGATTGCAATTACCACCAGAATAGCGATGCCGATGATGCCAAGGACCAGAAACGTTGTTGACCAAAAAGCAGTGTGTTTAACTTCATTCCATTTATGGTGATGGAACTGGTCGAGGGAGATTTTCTCAAGTTTCTTTTCGCCTGCAAGTGACTTCATCATCTGTTCTGCTTCATTTCAGTCAAAAGACAAGTGAGAGAAAGGAACTTCTTGAGGAAAAAATATCCAAGGCTTTGCTTCATACTCCAGGTTGACTTCTGGAATAAATAATATACCAGGGGCAGAAAATCGACAGTTTGATGGTACTTGTTTATAGTTAAGTCCTACTTCACTTTCGACTTCAATTTTTGATGTATTGGAACAGTCTAAACGAATTTCAGTTTTGGTTGGAAAAAAGTACGCAATTTGATTTTCGTTTAATATGTGGTAACTCGGTCGTGGAAAAGCTATTTTTAAATCACAAAACCTTTCTAAATCAGCCCAAGTGAAAAAACCCATAAATAACATTCCAAGGCAAGTTTCATCTAAGTCAGTATTTAATATGGCAGTTTCCTCACAGATATAAACCCTTTCTTTTTTCAATTGAAATGTAGTACAACTCTTGAATTCTTTGTAACTGAGGGTCTTGCCTGTTTTAGTTTTTGAGTCAATTGCTAGGTACTCTTGCTCAGGTTCAATTATTAGAGAAATACCATTTTCTTGGAAATCCTTTGAAACAAAGGGAAAACTCATATGATGATATAGTGGGTATAAATTGTCTGAATAATAGGGGATGTGAATATATAATTTTAAAATATTATTATCAATGTAAAAACTAAATGGTGAATTTAGCACCCATCCCCATTCTGAAAACAGTGGTTTAAGGTGTTCCCTTTCTGCTTTCATATGTAAATCAATTAAAGGATTTTCAATAGCTGGCCAATTCAAAATGTATGGATTAAGTTGACCTTTTAACAAATCACCAAGACCTTCAGTTAAAGAGTTGAGTTCTCTAATTATTTTTTGTAAATGAGCATCAATTTGCAAGTATGCTTCAATACGGTGAACTTCCAATAAAGCATTAGTTAATTTATAAATATTTTTAACCAAGATTAATCGATAATTATTAACAGTTTTGACCAAGGTATTTGTAACATGTACAGTTTTTTCAATAGTTTTCTTTAAAATCTTAATATCTTGGCCTTGGGCTTCTACCTGTGAGGATAATTGAGTTATTTCATAAAAGTTATACAATGATAGTCCTAGCAAAATAAACTCATCTTGCCTCTTCTTTCTTCCAGAATAGTTGTTTTGACCTTGACTATCAGAACCGAGAGAGGTGACAAAGTTTTTGATTGAAGCATCTTCTTCTTCCTCTGTGAAAGCAAACGATTTCTTGAACAGGTTTTTTACCAAAACGGAAAAACGTTTGTAGCTGGCATCAAGGTCAGTTAACGTCTCTTGTAGGCTAGCAATCAAGATTCCAGAAGCAGGTTTCGTTTGCTCCTGTGTTGGACCAGACAGGAAGTCCAGTTTGCCCAAAAGTAGATGCTTGATCTGATCTATTTCCGGCGTCAAGGCTTCCACGGCTTCGGTCACTTCAGTCAGGTTTAAAGGAAGATAAAGGTGTCCTCGTCTAACGCCTCCAGCATAAGATCCGATTCGTTTGAATGCAACCGGTACGTTTAGCTGTTCTTCTTGTGTAGTCAAAGGAATTTGTAAAAAATGGCTCCAATAATCAAGACAAAAACTGGAAAAGACTTTATCAGTCAGTCAATGGTCTCGTAGTTGGACGGTTGATGCCTATGCTTCAAACATCTTGTACTACAAGTGTTTGAGCAGGAGCTACCTGGTCACACTGATCGTTAGGACCCAGAACTGTTTCTTTATACAGAAAGATAAAAGATTTAAAAACTTTCTGTTTGAATTACTGTGTAGGAGGGCCAGTCCCACATCAGTTCATTAAGCATTCTTAAGGAAAATGCTATCGACTTTTTACTTCTTTCGTTATGTAGTACTGGCGATCAAACAACAATTTCTTTTTTCAGCAAAAAAATTTTTTTTTCTTAAAAATAAATTCTTTTTTACCATACTTTATGAGATGTGGTATTCCGTTCTACCAATCATCTTCTTCAACGTTTCTTCCAATCCCTAGGAAATCTCTCAAAGCATGGGATTGGAATACCACTTCTCTCAGAGCCTCACCAACAAACTCTAAGCAATTTTCAGCCATTAATAAGTCACTGATATTAATACATTCAGCCTCGCCATTCACTAGGTTTGTAATCACTTCCAGATTTCTTATAATGTTTTCAATTATTCTTTCTTTTTCACCTGGAACCCGTGCAAGTGCTCTAGCTATGTCATCACATCCGGTCTGACGTAGCATTTCTCGCCTCTGTCGACGAGCAATCAGTATCCTGGCCCTGTCCAGCAGTGTATGTTCTTCTCATGACAAATCTCCCATTTGTGTAGGAGACCCTACAGGCCTTGGCTGAGGTTGTACCTGTTGTTGAGGTCTTTCCTGCTGCTGAGGTTGGGCTTCTTGTTGAGGTTGAGCCTCAGCTGCCTGCTGTTGGCGTCGTTCTTCTAAGCGCTGTAAAAGGTTACCACGCCCTCTGCCCATGCCTGGGGCACGGTTGAAGCCGGGATAAGATCCAGGTTGAGATATCTTGTTAAATTTTTGTTAGTAGTGAAGACTTTTTGCAAGTTAGTGATCAACTGACTTCTCAAATCTAGGTTAGTTACTTTTTTATTTGAATTTTTTGGCCTGCCTAATCCTTTCTTTTGGGTACATGTCCTGCGCAATGTCGCAAAATAAATTTTTTCTGTCTGACTTTAGGAATCAAGAATGTTGCCAACATGTTTTTCTTTTCCTGTGAATTTTTTGCTGGACCTTTGTGCATTTTTGAGTGATGATTGTCACTTCCACACTTGGCACATGTAAATCTTTGTTTTTGCCAGCAATATTTGCCTCTATGGCCGGGAAGAAGACAAATTCTGCATAGGCCTCTGTCTTTCATTATCTGCCAGATATCTTCTGGAGTTAAATTCCTGATTCGGTAGCAGGTCCATGGAAAGTGACCTACCTTATCGCAGACCGTACATTTCATGTCTTCCGGCTTGCCATCATAAGGTGAAGCAACAGCTCCTTGTGCAGCTTAGTTGTATAATAACATTTGTTTAGCCTTTTCTTGCTTTTCTGAAGATTTTTCCGACGATCTTTTAGAATCCCCTTGACCAAACTCAAGCTGCTGTGACTCTATTTCAACTTGTTCTTTTATTAAATTTAATAAATCCTCAAAAGTAAGGCTGTGACCTAATGAACTATAAGGATCCTTGTTTCTAATAGTTCTTTTAATCCACTCATCACGGACCTTTCTAGTGCACTTTTTCAAAACACCATCAAGGACTATGCCAAGTGAATATTCCTTAGCAGCAAAGCCCATTGAAGTTAGTCCATGTTTAAATGCCATGACTTTGGTGTAAAAAAAACGGACATTCTTGTCCTTTTGTGGCAATTTTTCCAATTCTTTTATCAAGGATCTAACAACACCTTGTTTATTTTTATAAGTGGCTTGAAGTAGTTCAAGGGCCGTGGCATAGCTGGTAGCTTTAGGTGGAAGCCCTTCAATTAATTTAGCAGCCTCACCTTTAAGGTAACGTTTTAAAGCAATAAATCTTTCAAAAATTTTTTACCGACATGAGCCATAGTTTGGTCGTGGGTCTTCCAGGTCATATAAAATTCAGGCCACTCTCTTATGTTGCCGTCAAACGGTTTGATGATAGAATTTGCTAAAATTGATCTCATCAAATAGGATTCAATACCACCAACCTTTTTTGCCTTATAGGGAACCCATGTTCCAGCCATTTCCCATTCGTCACCATCAGGATCTGAAATTAAAGGTGTAGTTGCTCCTGATCCTCTTGAAGGTCTTCGTGGAAGTTCTCTGTCAAGTTCATCTGGCTCTTCTTCAGCTTCAGATTCTCCATGTTTTCTAGGCTCTGGCTCTGGGACAGGAACTTTACTGGCACCACCAAACACATCTGGACCTATGCCTGAGATATCTGGGACTTTTAAAATTCCTTTTTTCCAAATGATTTGCAAATGAGTCACTATATCTTTTCATTAATGTAATAGCTTCATTTGGATAAGCTATATCTTCTTTAGTAATATGAGGTTTTACTTTTAAATATTCTTGACAGCTATAAATAAAAGCTGAATATCTGATTTGAACAGTTTGAAAACGAGACTTAAATTGTTCCATTGTAATTTCACTCGTATCTTTTAATTGTACTTCAAAAGCTTTAAAAGCTTTTGTTAAATTAGACTTTGTTACCGCTCGTCTATCTTTTGCGGCCTCCTCCTCTGGGCTTGGAGCAGCTGGAGAAGGTATAGGATCGCCACCTTCCGCGGCACCCCCTGGTGCTGGGTCAGCCATTGTTCCAATAGCCTGGGGTACCTGTCTTTGAGGATCCGGATTATGATCCCTTGGATTGCTTGGTTCAACAAATGAATCTTCTGTATCCTCTGATGAGGTGCTTTCTCGCCTGGCCTTCTTCCTTTTAGGCCTACGTATCATAAAACTCATAAAGGGGTTACCTTACTTTGATTTTGGACTGTATTTCCACCTTGAGGTTCGTCTCTTAGTTGTTCTGGGTGAAGTTTGGCATCTTCCGGATTCCGGCTCGAAGGACCAAGTTGTGACGTGACGTCCTTAATGATGACTAAGCTAAACCCTTCTATAAGTAGCTGTTTCAGTATAGTTTTTATCTTAAACAACCAAACTTATCCATGCCTTGGAAACAGGCCCTTAAGTACTTGACTCGACACAGGCTGTTGTCGAGTTTCTTCAAGTTTGGCAATGGACTTTCAATAATGCGAGTAGAAAATCCACAACACCTTCAGAGACCAATCGACTGACTGATTTTTGAAGCTTCAAATTTTTATTTCCAGTATGAGTACGTCTTATTGACTAAGGTTAGAAATACAATATAACAAAAGCTTTTATACTCTTTTATAAATTCCTCTCATAAGCTGGGGCATGTGAACAACAATGATAGGGCAGGTTAGGTCATGGGTTTTTCCTAAGCAAAGCAACGTGTCAGATTCTTCAAGGTGAGTACATATTATTTGGCAAAGCATTTGCAAATTTAAAGACTGTCTTTTTCCTTACTAGCTACTGCTCAAACTCTTTTTTGTTGTTTAAAATAACAGCAAGGCCTGAATGTTTTTTCCTCTATGTACAAGTGTGCATTTTTTAAAACAAGCAAAGAAAATTATGGCGATTACAGAACTTAAATTTAGATTTGTCACTCGAAAGAGTACACCCAGTATTCAACAGTACCTTGTCAAATTTTATTTAGCGCTCTTTTCATGCGTATTGACCTATTTACCTGTCAAAGTAAAAGAGTGCTTATTTCAAAAATTTTTACCAGTATTAAGTAGCACCTTATCAAATTTTCATGTGAATTCCCCACTGTTCAGAAGAAGCTTGTCAAAGTTTTAGAAATATACTTTGACAAAGTTTTAGTTTCTTTAACTTGCTTTATTACTTTAAAATGGCTTTTAGTGTGAAGACTTTATAACCGCTGTTTGGTTCTGATGACTGTTTAATCTCCTTAGAAGAAGATAATCATTTAAAAGCACATTGCCCAAATTGTAAAGGAGATAAAAAAAATCACTAGGCAGGTAGTATTGCCAATGGTTTTTTTGAAATTTTTTGAAGCAATGACTTAATTACCATTAAGTTATAACAATATGGTTTATGTTTGTCTATTAGTCATTTTCTGCCTCAAGATGAAGCTTTTTAAACACGCATGGTTATCTACCACCAAATACTGGACTCAACTTAATACAAGGGAAACTTTGATGAAATGTCACTCCACTGCTTTGAAACAACTGCTTGTAAGTTTAAGTTATGTTGATTCATTTGACATAAGCGATGGCTTGAGCCCAGGATTCCTCTGTAGCAAGCTGACCCTATAACCATAGCATTATAACCATTTCAATTGATTAAAAACAGTCTTAATTTTGTTCTGCCCAAATACTTAAGAGCCCAGGACCAATTTGAAAAGTATACAGGAATAAATGAGAAAATATGAAGCACAGCCACTGATGACCTTCTGGATTTTCTGTCCTTCTCCACTGAAAATTCATTACCCATTAATGATGAAATTCCATTGACCATTGATGCCTTTGATTTACTATCTGAACATGTAATTTAATATGAATTTGTATCAGTAAAAAATTAAAAAGACAATCTAAGTCTTTGGTATTGGTAATCAATAAAACATTTATACAGTTGTCTATGCTGGGTACTTCTCCCAACAAAAAGAAGCCCACTGATGAGTCAGTTGTGACATGGATATGTGGGGTGTCAAGGTCACCTTCTGGAGGTCATGTCCCAATATGCTGCATTTTCAATAATGAGGCAGTATAAAAAGGGCGCACATACATTTTTTTCAATGACTTTACTTAATAAAAGGGCAGGGGCCGGAACAACTGATTAGGTTAGAACAGGTGTGCCATTTTCATACTGCAGCATTATTGGTAAGGCAACATTATGCAAAATCGCAGCTGAAAATTTGTCAGATCAGATCAACCAAACTGGTAATAGGACATCTGATGTGTCCAGAAATCTAATTCATCCTTTATCTGAAACCAGATCAGGAGTCAATTCTATGCATCAAAATAGCATAGACGACTTGGTCAGCTTGAGAATTTCATTTCCCCTTATGGAGGGTATTAAAACCAAAGCAAGCAACACTTTAAAAAATTTCGGCTTTAAATGACCTAATTGAGGTAAACTGTTTTGTGGAAAAAGAATTTATAAAATCTCTAGCCTATTTTCTTCCACTTTATAATCAGTTAAAAAAATTAAGTTTATTATTCATAACTAGGTAAGTTGACAACATTAAACAAGACAAAGCTGCATTAGCTTTGATTAATGTAACCGTATACCTGCTAAGCTAGGCATTTTAAGTTTAAATGGGAAAATTGAGAGTGAAAAACAATGAAGAAGATTAGCAGAGAGTTTATGGATTAAACTGGATAAAATTTCTGATGACCTCATGTGAATTAAATAAATATCAAACAAATCATGTTTTATTTTTGTTACAAACTTACAGGCATTACAGTGACATTGGGCCTGTTGGGACTCGAACTTTTTTTACAATTATAAACAAGTTTTGAAGGTTAACAAATAAATTATAAGTCTTAAAATTATTGATTTGAAACTTGTTTTTAAATTGAATTTTAGTAAAAAGTTGTGAAATTTCTTCCAATGAAATGTTGGTTATTTGGTCAGAAGTTATCTAAGTGAACTGCAAAAAATGTACTCATCTATGGGCAAGTTCAATTTAGTAGATGACACCAATTTGGATGTTGTATATGATGTCAATTCAGTTGTTTCATATAAGCTGTTTCAGTCCTGTCACTAAAATTCAACAATACAAGAGTATAGTAACTTCTTTTTGGATAAAAATATGCATTCAAAATTTTTCCAATCATTTTAATACTGATTTTTTTTCCAGATAAGCAACCAAACTAAAATTCACAAGGAAATAAATTTAATGTTATTTAAAGGTCTTAAAAGCGGCACTCATCCCAAAATGGCAGAAAATTGAGCAGGCTGGGGCTGGACAACTAATACAGGCTAGGTTACATTAATTGCATCATTTTGGGACCTGCACCACTTTAAATTCGGACCAGTTTTTTATACCTGATATTTTGTGTTGTTTGGTTCAATTCTTGTCTCTCTGCAATACTGGTGACATGGCTAGTTTCTTTCTGAGAAACAATAAACTTACTAGTTTATAATTAGTAACTTCTTACAAATTAGCAAGCATTGAATTATTTTTTATTAACAACAAACTTACAAAGCAAATATAGTTTAGACATTGTACATTTGTAATGTAATAAAAATGGCACTTTTTGTTGACCACAGAAAACAATTGCTGTCATTGCACTCATAAATTTTAGAAAACATTTCAGGACTTACAGTACAGTTTTTGTAAAACTGCTCTTGAAATGTAACCTTAAAACTAAGAATAAAAATCAAAATTGCGAACATGTAGCTCTCTTAAGATTAAACACCAACTGAGCCAAACTAAAATATTTTAAATTGGTGCCACATATTGAAAAACTTTTATAGCATACTAAAACTAGCTGTGACACTGCCATCTTTGAGCTGGAAAAAGGAATTGAATTCAGTACAAATTAAAAATTGCAATCCACTTGAGGCAGCACACTATTGCTGAATTCAATATGAACTTGCAGCTCACCTAGGCAAACATTCGAATTTGTAAAAGCAGTGCTCACTGCATCATTTAAGCAGGTTAAATCAAATGCAAGTATATGACTGTCAAATAAAAATGAATCATAGCTAAGGGCTTTGGAAAAAATTCCATGGGACATTTGATTTGTTTTGAAAAGTCTTAGATAGTCATTGGTAGCACTTGTGAATGACTGCCTTGACAAAAATACATCTAGACAAAAATAAAATTGAGGCTTTTCTTATATGAAGTTGGTTATAACACCTTTGGTGCTGCCTACAGGATAAAGTTAGTGGCACTAGAATATTTACCTCCTGGATTTCCATTTTGGATTAGAGTGAAGCTTTAAATGTAGAAATTTGCTGTCGCCCCAAGCTTTGGTTCATCCTGTACCGAGTTGACTTTGTCCAAATCATTTGTGCTCTTTATGCCTGCTATGCTACTGCCTTCTTTGTCATTCTCAGGAGCAGCACCCAAGCCAAATGGTAAACTGAATTGTTGGGGTGTCTGTTTGGTCTTTGATCTTATTTCTATTGTCTTGTCAATGGCTTCAACCTCATCTTCTCTAGGTCCCATAGACCTTAACTCTTCTTTTAAAGAATTGTAGTCTGGGGTAAATTACTTGATCTTTCATTGTGTATATTCATGTTCTCTGATTTCACATAAGTCCATGAACGAGGAAACAAAAATGGATTTAGAGAGTAATTCCCTATTATGAAATAACACCATTGCAAGTTTTATTCTGCACTTAACCTGACCTAATCCTATTGAACTAAATTACATAAGCTGTAAGTACCAGACTTATTAAATTACCACACAAATTAAGCTCAATAAAACTTGCAATGTAAAGACCTTCAATTCTTTTGTTTTCCTCAATGGCAAAGAAAAGAATTGCTTGTTGCCTAATAACATAGGTTGTATAATTATACTTAATTGGTTCTTTTGCATATCTAGTGCAAAAGCAAATTCATGCAAGTATTACTGAAATGTGCAATGCTCACCCTACAAATGTAGATTACTAAGCTGGATTGTATATACTTCTATGTCTGATTGATGTTTGTATATAAGAGACTGGTCATTGTTTTGATAAAATGTTAAATACACTGAAGTTTCTGGAATATAAAAAAATCAAATTATGCAATTGGCCAACTTACAGAATCGTATGATTATTGCAGCCTTTATTTGGCCGACATCAACCTTTATATACTCACCTGGTGGTAAAAGCTTCTCCAAAAACTGATATCAGACAACAACTGTCTTAAAAAACATAAAACAGCAATAATTAATAATTAGATATTTAACAGTGTACCTATTTGTACCACAATGAGATAGACTAATGAATCTTGCAATCATTGGTTAGTTAATCATTGGTCACATAAACACTGCAATAATCACACAATTGTGTAGTCTAAACCAACAGAATTATGAAAGTCCTTATTTGTATTTGTGACTGGCCAGACTTACAGATCATATAATCTTTGCATTGGTTATATAACCAAGGTTTTTTACCTGTAAATGTTATGCCCTCTTGGTTGTATTCATTTCCTTCTCCTCTGGTTATACTAAAAATATTGTTGCGCCCCACATATCTGTATGTTGCTTCATCGTCAAATTGCCTTGCTGTGTCTTCAGTCCAACCTTATACATTCAGAAATGTATGGTTATAGGCTCCTAGCCCTGCTGGGGCCACTGGTACCCCAAAAATACCCCCTTTTAAACAACACAGCTATTTAAAAATTGGATAAGCAGAATTTTTATACTTCTGTAATACAGTAAATGCAGCATTATGGGAATGCCCCATGTTTAGTAATTAATGAAACTACTAAACACCAAATAAGGAAACTTACCTTGATTCCAGCAAGGAATTTTTTGCACCTGAATCGAATGACAGTAATGTTATTAAGTATGACCTATATTATTTACATTTAATTGTCAAATTCTATACTTGGTTAATTGTAATGAGTTGTATTTTTGACATGGAATTTTTAGTTTCTAATTTTATATTATGTGTTGTAAAAGTTGACATTTAAAAAAATATCCTGTAGTCATAATATTTGCTTGATGAAAGATCAATTTCATTCACTTTGACGGAAGCTTTTAGAAACAATGAATAAGAATGTTGTTACACAAACCAGGTTGATTTGTTTTGTCCAAATTGCAGGCATCTCTTTTCGCAATTTTCTGTGTAGCAGAGATCATAGTGTCATTCACAAGGTAATCTTGGGGGGGGGGGTATGCATTTTTCAAGGCAAAAAGTATTAGGCAGACTCAGTACAAAAAATT
>LR051288.1:0-11331 GCA_900607525.1 Apocyclops royi
AAAATAAAACTTGATTGAAATGTAGCTCAGAAATCCAAAGTCATTTAAAGAAGTTTTTAAAAATATGATTTTAAAAATTCTACAATTGATAAAAAAGAAGTAAAAAATTATTTCACCATACAATTTTCTAAGATTATTGTTTCATTACAGTTTGATCTCAAAATCTGAAAATATAGAAGCTCATTTGACTTTCCTAATAATTAACTATGGTAATGATACATTGATATATTTTGAAAATAATTATTGTAGTTCAGTCACCTCCTCTTGGCATATATGTATATGGAGTCAACGAAGTGAAAAAAATTATTTATTAATGATATGAAAGGCTTGCATATGTAGTCATTAAAAAAGTTGTTAGTATCAAAATAATGACCTGAGTGGCGGGACCCTACAGAAGAAACATTTGTGAGAAACAATTTTAGTCCTCACAAAATATGGAAGTGTTCAATTTAGTGAATGGATGAAATGTTTTTCATTGATACACTGCCTAATTTAAAATCATGATTAGACACCAACCGTGAGAACTATTTGAGACATAAAATGTTTAAGAATTCAGTTGTGATTGAGTGATTTTATTTTATTTTTTTTCACAGAACTTACTCTGTGAGGAGAGTCGTGTCTCGACTCAAATTATCAGCAATGATAAGCTGACCTATGATGAGTGCCTCCTCAGCCCTACTATAAGTAGCAGTCTTTGAACATTTTTTTCTTTCAAGGCACTTTAATTAATATTTTGCTCGTCAAATGTAACAAAAAATCAAAATATTTAGGAATAGGTAGTTATGTCAGGTAGGTTATAAAAATTTTACTTCAATCTGAGCTAAACACTGTGCTCTACACATAGCCCCCTCAAAGCTAAGAAGTTTTTATATTTCAACTTTATGAAATAACACTAAATCTGGCAGCAGCACCAGGTTTGTGATCTGTCTTTTTACTTTTAAATTAAAACTTTATTGTGATGTTGCTCAGCTTTTTATTAGTTTAATTCAAGAAATTCTCCCATAGATAAAAAATAAGTAAAAAAGTCTTTTATAAGACAACTTTCAAAGAATCTTATTCCATGATTGCTGTGGCACATAATTGAAAGCACTTGTACTGAGTCGCGAACAGTAGATTTTGAAAAAAATAATTCATCACTTTTACTTTACAAACTTTCTTGGATCAGATATGGTTAATCACATTAGAAACCTGCCATTCCTAAATTTCATATTCTAGCCTCAAAAGCAAATTTCCTATCAAATTAATTCTACTTTTTTAAATGTAGAGTTACTCATTGTAATCAAAGCAATAATCATTACCATTTTGATTAAAATTTAGTTTCAATTGTTTCTTTGCAGTTTTATGCACTGTTTTAAGGTGGGTTGATACAACAAGACTTAAGTTATCAACTTATGATAATTTAAGGCTTCTGAATGATACCTATAAATTTCCTGTAAATTTTGGTCCCAATTATAACTATTAAAAAATCATGAGTTTTTGCAACAGAGGTTTCCCATTATGTGTTAAAACAAAAATATCCCTACGTCATTATGCCACAATTTAAAATTTTCAATGATGTATTGCTGTAAATTCATTTTTTCCCATGTTTCCTTGATTAAAACCAAAATACATTTTTCTATGAGTTTATTACCATTCATCCAGGTAATTACATCTGATGCCTTGAAATGCTTAATATCAGGATAGTGAGATGTTTAGTGTGAATGGACTAACCATTGTTTCTCTATCCTGAAAATTTTTTGGTACACATTATCATGGGGACCATTCTGAAGATGAGCTGGAGAAAAATGAATCAAATGGACCTGTCCAAAAGCTGCTATCAGAACTGTCATGACAAGATGAGGTAGTACATTGAAAAGTAAAACAAATTTGATGAATTTGTAAGAAATCTGTATCATAATAACCATAAGCTCCTGTCAGGTTGCAGTTCGCATCGCATAGGCTCATCACTTGTCCTGTTGGCTCTCCATAAGATGCTGATAAACCATTGGTTGAATTATATAGCAGGTAAGTCAAATAATCATCACCCATGGTAAATTCAACACAGGATATACCAAGGTCTGATACAAGATCCAAAATCAGAGGTGGTTCATCACAGAAAAATGGAATGTAATTAAGATCACCAGACTCATATCTAGTTGATAGAAAAGTGGATCAGAAGAAAGGAACATAGTGCAGAAAAAAAAATTATCAAATTGCTAATATTTATTGAAATGTATCTTTTAGTGAAATTAAAGCTAACTTACAAAAATGCCAATGAAGTTATCTTTTCTTCACAAATTCCAATTATTGCTAACAAAACAGTTGTTGTTGAGATTGAAAAATTGAAAAACTGTCCATCTTGATTTCCAGCACATACCTCTCTCATCTCTGCTTTCCAAATTCATATAAAGTTGAAATTCTCTCATTCATAGTAAATGCAACTATACCATTATCTACAAACTGTTCATGGTGTTTCTGCCAATGTATATCAATTAATTTGAGCTACTAGACAAGCAATTGATAACTATTACAGTTTGTATTATATTTATGAAGAAATCAGACTATGATTCAGTTAAAAAGTTTTTATGAAGATCATATGGTTTACTTGCCTTGTCCAGACAGTATTGAAACATGGTTCACCAGAAAATAAGCTAACAAATTCAGGACAAACAACCTGTAAAATACTATGTATTATATTAAAAAGTTCATGGCCAATTGGATAGCTTGTTGCATCACAGGCATAAAAAATATTCTTCAATCATTCTGACATGCAATGCTAAAAATTAGTGCTATAGGTGCAGCTCTTTGGCCTTGAGGACCTTAGCAGGTTCAGGTAATAAAGCAAAAAAAGAGAAACTGAAATAAGAAAATGATGAGAAAATCTTGTAGGGATCTGAGTGAAAGAAAGGAATTATTTATATAATAGCAAAATCACACTAATTGCAATGGCATATTTCATAACAAAGACGTATTTAAATCATATCTTAAATATTTGCCCTGATTAGTGACATATTTGTTCATGGAAGTAAAAACTTAAGGCACATTTGTTTTGGTGATAATTTTAGTGGCATTTGCATGCCTTATGGGAGAGCACTTGAGATGGAAAAAATCCTATGTAATAACTAGTAATGCAAAATCACACCAAAATTGCTCCTAACTGATTCAGAATTATTAAAATTATATTGCTATAAAAAATGTCAGACCTGGACACTTCAAGATTTTTCATCATTGGTTGTTATCAGACTGGCATTTGGTACTTTGTCTACAGTCGATTTTATAACAAGCAAAAGTACTTATTCATTAATTAATTTTAGAATAGAAAATTATCACTTTCTAAAGTTAATTTTGTTTTAGCCAAAAAAGTTCACATGTGAATTTATCAAAATTTCAAAATAATCAACTTTTTCTTACAAAATAAAATGTATCACAAATACAAACGTATCCATTATCAAATCTATTATCATCATTGGTTTAGTTTTATGTTCTCTTTTTAAAAAAACCTTTTAATGATTGCTCTTTCCAGTGTAAAGGAAAACATTCAAGTGGTAACTCTTGTTGTTCTCTGCTCTTTCAGAAATCATATTAGTCTAAAATTTTAACATTACAGGTACATAAGTTATTAGTAAAAAAGAGAATATAAAAGTTTCCCAAAACAAGAAGAATGTACACATGGTATATTTTTCCTAATATTTTTATTCAAGCTTTTTTACCCAACCATTGTCTTTTTTTAACATTCCCAATGTTTAAAGAATTACTTCATATTGATGTAGTATTTTTTAATTTGCGACTTGTTCCATGAAATTCTTTCCTTATATTTCATGTTTTCAGATACTACCAAAGTCATTTGTATTTAATTTAATTATTGATTGTTTGCTGTTCACACATATATCCATTATCAAATCTGTTTTTGTCACTGATTTTGTTTTATGTTCTGTTTTTCAAAAACCTTTTAATGATAGCTGTTTGCAGGGTGAGAAAAATTAATCATTAATGAGTTTTAAAACAGAAAATTATGACTTTTAAAAGTTAATTTTGTTTTAGCAAGTAAAAAGTATACAAGTGATTTTATCAAAATTTCAAAATGATCAACTTTTTTTACAAAAAAATATATTCAATTCAATTCATTTATTTCGACCCAAGGATCAATATACATATTACATTATATCAATCTATTAAGGGTACAACCCAAATGACAAACATAGATACATTTCAGCTCAATAAATGTGGTTTTTTTCTGTTTTTCTGTCATCCTCTGTCTTCTGTCCCAGGCGGGGGCTCGAACCTGGGACCTTCTGATTGTGAGCCATTCACTGTAACCGTTACGCCATGTAGCCCCCCAAGTTTAAATTACAAACTTATCCAATATCAAATTATACTTAAGCACTTAAAAAGTTGTACTTAAGCTCTACTTAAGTAATACTTACCTACAATTTGCATACATTCCAAATAAAAATTTGAGCTCTCATTTTTGAGGCACTACTTGTGTAATCAACTTACATGCAAAAAAATTTGTATGCAAATTGTATGTACAACCTTGCAGTCATTTGAAACAGCCTCTAAACTTCCTGAGCTGATAGCATGAGTTTGGCGCTTGGAGCTTGATTGTGAGAGATTTTAGCATCAGTATTAAACTGAAATTGGAGCTGTACATTAAAAAGTATAAACTATACAAATGATTCAATCTTTATCATTCACACAATCTTAGTGTGAACTTTGTCACCCTCAAACTGATTAAAAGAACATATAATACCACAAAATATAAGTTAACTCACATTTTGGTTAAATGTATAATTTATTCTCAATTGCTTAAGTCCCCAAAATTTGCAGTTTAAATGCTTTTATATCATATTCTCTAAAATCCCACAAAAACTAAGGTAAGTAGAGATGTGTAATACTTTAAACCCTCTGGTTTCATGACATACTAAACCCTTTTGAATTCTGTCAACTTGTAAAAATTACTGTTCTTGTATTCTTTTAGTCCAAGAATGATTTTTATAAGCATTAAAATTTTTTTGTTGGAAAATTGAGAAATAAAAATCATAGAACCTGACATTGCACATGGTAAGAACTTTATAAATTTTTACTGAGAGTATTGACTTGTTAAAGATGGTTGAAACATATAGAATTTCTGTAGGAAAATGAAACAACAACATTTTAGTATTTTTAAAAAATGTAGACACTTGCAGTCTATTCTAAGTATAAGGTATAAAACTGTTTTCATGTGTACTTAGCCATGATGTCAATTTTGACATCCTGCTTTCAAAACTGTTGGCTACAAACCTTATTTGTCGAGCCTTGATTGGTAACCTTTTTGCCATGTGGGTACTGATTGTTAAGTAGTGACTCTCTAAAACCTCTGCTCTATTTGTACAACAGTCTTATAAGTCGTTCTGTTCATGAATAAATCACTTAATCTGTGCCTTCTTCACACTTAGAATATGAATGATTCATTAAGTACCTTTATCAGGAAGAAATCCAGTTGATACTTCAAGACTTTATTGATCGAATTTTTATTCTGAACTGATGGAAATATGTACAGGGTAAAATTATAAAACCTTGCATCGCCACTCCTAGGAGTGCGGGAAATTTCCTCCACAAAATTCCGCGAATAATTCTCACTGTCTCTAGGTCGGCAATGCAGACATTTCAATGATAAAAAAATTAATGAGGGCTGTTTGCCCGAATCAAAACAATATCATAACTTAATATGAAGCTCAAAGGAATAAATGTTATTATGAACTAGAGCTCAAAAAATTAATAGCTTTGCTCAAACAGAGAAGCGTGTGCACAGAACAAAATTATGATCAGGAAATCAAACATAAATTATCACTTTCTCAAAGCACTCTTGACTTATTGCACCTGTCAACAAGCTGAGTCATCGACAAACTCCACCTCATGATGTTATGTCCTGATTCTCAAAATCACATCTTCTGGGGACTTTCGAACACTTTTCACTTTTTGAAATTCAATGCTATTGTCTGTGTCTTCTTTCTTCGTTGCCATGCTCTTCCTATCATGTCATTGATTCCAATGTTTCCATAGATAATATGTTCCGATGCATATAACGCAAGTTATATGATAATCACAATGACTGTCGTGGAAAAGTGCGAGCCATGCAATCGGTCGGACCAAGTATGGTGACAAAATTCATCCAATGATACCTTAGGGGTCAGTCAGTGCTGTCCGGAAATTGAGCTCAAGAAGTGCTATGCCTCAGACAAGTCAAATGTCAAGTGTGCGAAAGGAATTTCTTGAGGAAACATGATCCAAGGTTCTGTACTCACGCTCAAACCGTTCTCTGGAACAAAGGAAACGTGCGGGGAAGTAAATCGGCAATTGCCAGGAATCTTATCAATGTGCAATCCTACTTTCTCTTTGACAACAATCCAAGATATGTTTTTACAATCTAGTCTAGTCTCGGTATTTTGAGGTAGAAAATATGCTAGCCTAGCACATGATAATGAGCTCTAGGGAATGATAACTTGAGGTCGTAGACCTTTTTTAATAGTTCCATTCAAAGATGCCGGTAAACAACAAACCAAGACAAGTCTTGTCTAAATGAGTCTCAACCATAGCTGGATCATCACAAACGTAAGCTTTCTCATCTCTGAGCTGGTAGCTTTTACAGTTATCAAACTCAGCTTTCGTCAATGTTTTTCCTACATGGGTTTTAGGGTCTATTGCAATATACTGTTCCCAGGGACTGATTACTGAGGCCAGACCATTTTCTTTATAATTATTAGCTATGATCGGAAGGTCCAAGTACTCATTAATTGGATATAAATTGTCCGCATAGTAGGGGACGTGCACATACAATTTTAAAATATTTCTTTCAATAAAAAATGAAAAGGGCACATTTAAAATCCATCCCCATTCTGAAAAGATTGGATGCATTTTTTGTTCATCAGCTTTTCTGTGCAATGTGGACATGGCACTTTCTATGTGGTGCCAGTTCAAAACAATAGGGCTTAATCTACCTTGGAATAAATCACCTAACCCATCAATGAGCTAGTTGATTTCATTTATCATTTTTTGCAAATGAGCATTGAGTTGCAGATAGACTTTGATTCGGTAAAGCTCAAACATACCATTATTCAACTTTTCAGCAAAATTGTTCAAAACTAATTTATATCCGCTCACTGCATCCACAAGTCAATTAGTAATTTAAGCATTTTGTTCAACAGTGTGTCTGAATACCTCAATATCTCTCTGCTGGTTATCAATCTCATTAGCCAATTGATTCAATTCATAAAAATTTTACAAGCTTAATCCTAATGACAAAAACTTGACCTGACATTTTCCGCAAATCTTCTGGAGATCTGTCAACTCTTTCCATTGTCTTGAGTGCGCCTCCAGTGACTTCATGGTGTTGACCAATGAATTTATATCGCCCATGAGTAGCCAGTTGGTATTATTGGTTCCATGTTTGTCATGACACAGTACCATTTAAAAGTTGCATCCAGTTCCCTCAAGGTCTCTTGCAACGTAAGCATAAGGATGCAAGATTTAGCATGTTTTTCCCAAATCATTGCTCATGGTCCCAATTAATGTCTTCAGTCAGTTGATATCAGGAATGAGGCTACCCACCGCATCACTGACCGCTTGTAGGTCCAGGGGCAGGTAAAGATGTCTGCATTTCACTCCAGCCGCATACATACCATGCTGTGAGGTTTCGTGAGTGAAAACCATTTGGTATCTGTGGTTGAGCAATTGGATTTACTTGTTTATCCATTCACAAAGATCAGAAGGCACTTCATGTTTCA
The DNA here is from genome assembly GCA_900607525.1 of Apocyclops royi. Lineage (NCBI taxonomy): Eukaryota > Metazoa > Arthropoda > Copepoda > Cyclopoida > Cyclopidae > Apocyclops > Apocyclops royi. The sequence continues at coordinate 7,743 of LR051288.1, forward strand.
CTGAAAAAAATTATGAAAGTGTTTTTGAGTCCAAATCGTTAATAATTTTTATCCTCCTAAAACTCTTCACTACTTATAGGTACTTTGTAACATAACAAATCATCTCGTCAAACAAATAATTTCTAGTGTTAGGTGCAGGTCTATGCCACTAGCAAAGTCTCATTGTCAGCCTAAGTGTTTCATTTCAATAAACACTTGGAGTGTTCGGTGCTCTCGTCAGGTGATTTCTGAGTTTTTGCCTCAGAGTTAGTCATTCCCTAATCAGGTTGGCCACCCTGATTTGGGCTTCAGATAACATTTTGGCTTCTTCAATGAAATCTTGCTCTTTTCTTTTCAACTCATGACAGGTCTTTATCCATCAACATACTTTAATCTTCATTTCTACTGCATTTACATTTTCTATGGAGGTTTCTGTACAAATTTTTTGGCAACCTGATTTTTTTCATTGTAGTCTGGCTTGCTCTGCATTCCATTTGTCTTCCAATATGTTGACTGCATGTCTTTTGGTGAGATACAACATGTCTTGAGAGGTTTCAAATTCACAAGTCGTAAATCTCCAGCCACTATTTTTTGATATATTTTCAATGAGTGACATATACTCTTGCATTTTGTCGACCAGTTTTTCTTGTTTCACCATTTCTTCATCAGCAGGGTGTTGAATGCATGCTCAAGCATTTCTCCAGTTTTCATGGATTATAGCTCTTTCCAAAGAATCTCCTTGCCCTTAGAACTGTTGAATTTCTCTTATGTAGCTCCGCTCTGTTGCCAAACTAGGCATGGTTGGCAAGGGCTCATAGGGCTCAAGTTTTAGCAGTCTTCTTTGTCTCTACTCTTTTTGTCTGCTTCGCCTATTTCTTCTCCTTTGTGCCTGTCTGCTGCATCCGTAGCCTGGTAAAGAATCAATCATGAAAAGATCCAATGAGTCGTCGTCACCTTCCAATTCTGCCCCAGCAGATAAGACAACTTCTCTTGAGTTGCCTTGCAGGCCAGCTTGCCCTGCATGCCTTGAGATTCTTGGTTGTGACGGGATTGGCCCTAGTAATGAAGGTCTAGGCGGCCTGATCCTTGGCAGCGGAGGTGGAGCAGGGATCCTGTGAGGAGGGGGCATTTGGGCACGTGTTCTGCTGTTTGTTGCAATACCTAAGGGGTCTGTCATCATTCCAATCTGACGAAATTGGTGCCACAAGGGCTGTCGTGGTCACAGTTGCTGTCAACTGTATGGCTCTTGGGGCTGTGTGGGTTCCTGTCGCGACTGTTGAGCTTCTTGCTTCTCTTAACAGTTGAAGAGCTATGGCACCAAGATCTTCACGAATACTCTCTTCCAACGCAGGGTCATATAGAGTTCTTCTTTGAGGCAACCATTTGGCCTCACTTGCGTCTAATTCTCTAATTCTTGGGTTCATATCCGCTCTCAATGCTTCTTTGTAAGTAGGAGGCCTGTCCATTTCACTATAGGTTTGCAAATACCTGTTTCAATTTCTGTTACAGAAGGCTTGGTTTGAGATGTGAAGTGCTCTGGGTTGTATAATTCATGTTGGGCACCTTTTTAGGAAGCGGCAAGACATACAAGGGCCTGCCTAAATTCAATTCAGCAGGTGTAACTGCTTTCAACCCAGTCTGAGAGACTTCGCTTAAAGGTCGCGAAATAACAACTTCTTCTATTTAGATCAGAATGAGTTCGAGCTGGGAAAAGGTCAGGCTGTGGCATCTTGTAATGGCCTTCAAAGGCCATTTCGTTGTGGCCCCTAACTTATGAGGGGCAAGCGGTACATTGAATTTCCATTCAATGCCTTTTTCTCTTGCAAAATTATTTACTTTTGTCCAATTAATATAGGAAAAAATTTGTTTCAATTCTTCATTTGCGGCCACAAAATATTTACCATTATCTGAATAGATTATGGACGCCAAACCTTTTCTTGCAGCAAATTTTCTTATGGCATCAAGGGATGACTCAGTACCTTGAGTAGGCATTAACTCTAAATGTACACCATGAGAAAAGAGACAAGTAAAAATAATGGCATAAAATTTTCTGTTAGCCTGCTTTGACTGCTCAGTTTGCTTGACGTACAAAGGTCCGAAGAGGTCACAGGCTACTACCCTATAGCAAGAAGGGTTATTGATTTATTAGTTGGCAAATTAGCCATCTGCTGCTCAAATGGCCTTGGCTTTAGACACCCTTTCTGGAAGCAATTCAAAAAAATTCTTTTAATTTCAACTCTTCCCTTATTCAAATAAAATTTTTGATTAATTAAATTCAAGATAAAGTTCGATCCTGCATGACAATATTGCTCATGTAAATTAAGAATAAACAATTCCACCAATCGGTTATGATGGGGCAATACGAGCAGTCTCTTTTCTTCAAATTTCCTTGTGTAGGAATAATCCAATCTAGTAATAGTTCATAGCATTCGTTCGGGGCCTAGCCATAACTGGTGCTTCTTCAGACTCAATTTTTTTATCAATTTGATGACCATTTTTCAAAGCATTAAACTCTGCTCAAACAGAGTAGCATGTGCACAGAACAACATTTTGATCAGGAAAGTTAACATAAATTATCACTTTCTCACAGCACTCTCGACTTATTGCACCTGTTGACAAGCTGAGACGTCTACAATAACCACTGTATAAAAAATGTTATTCTTTTGAATTCTTGTTATTTGAGTTTTGTGTCATTAGAAATTAACCTTATACTAGGTAAGTGTTTCCAAGTATACTAAGTTAGTGTTTCCAAAGTAAATATAAACTTAAAAGAAACACTGACAGCAAATGTTGCGCAACTAGGTTAGTGTTTCCAAAGTATATTTTTATTAGTTGTGATGATAAGATGTACAAAAAGTAATCAATTTTCTATGCAGTATTTTTTAATCAAACTACATCAGTACATTTGTGTATGATTCAAGCATGAAAGAGCTTTAATAACTAAAGTTTTAATCAAAAAATATTATAATAATGGATTTGGTAGTGATATGCAATAAAATATACTTACAGAAGTTATACTTCTGTGCAGTAATTAAAAGTCGTTCAATACAATTTACATTATTAAATCTTGATAGGTTTTGAGAAATAATGTAATTTATCTTCATAAAATCATTTTTCTGCAATCAATCAGCTTAATGAATCAAAATCTCAGTTATATTCACTAGACTGTATTAAGACTATCAGGAGTGTGGCTGAAATCTTTATACGTTATCTCATCTCAAGTTTCAGGTGAGATGATAATAAACCTGAATGTTTTCTCAATATTTCCAACCTCTCTAGTCCCAAATTTCAGATGTTCTTCATAAAATATTTGTTTTGTTATGATACAAGTCTAATATGATTTTCATGAGATTTTCATCATTTTTCTTTTCTGTAATTCTTTAAGAATAATATTACATTTACGTAGTCAATGTATATATAAAGGGTTGGAAATATAATGGAATTAACTCATGTTAGAATTAAAGATTCAAGTCATTTCATCACTATAAAGAGACACAATATATGTAGGTGCTCAATCCTGGCAAGTACCCGGTTATACCCTTGGTCGTGAGACTAAGGTTCAGAGTACGGATGAGACCCCGGGATAACCCGTATACAACAATACCTAAGA
>LR051297.1:0-11198 GCA_900607525.1 Apocyclops royi
TGCTAAATTTTCACTGTAATTAATTCTACAATTTTCTAACAGCAAGAATTACTCGTGAATTCGAATTGCATTTTTAATTTTTTTCAAAACTTTGTTTAAAGAAGATGCTTTTCTTCAGGGGTGATCTCATATTGTCGCTATTCTCTTAATGTTGCAATGAGAAATTGTCGCAGTTAACATATTGTTGAAAGGGGGGTCTCGGGGTTTTACAGAATTTTCTTTTGATGACATTAGTGCATTGCGACAATTTGAAAAATGCGACTATGTGAAATATGACCTACTTGCTCAACTTTATCTATATTTTGCAGATGGCCGAAAGCAAAAACGAACTACAAGTATGTTTTGTCAAAAAAGATATAATGACATAATATTGTTAAGACACAGATAATCCTGATGATAAACTCTGATATGTTTGGCAGATTGGGCCGACTCGGGCTGTAGTAGAAGAATTTTCATAAAATGAACTAGCTTAAAAGATTACGGAACTCGTTGATAATTAAGATTACACCGTGGTACTATGTACTTGTCAGTGTTGCCAGGTCTGGTGGAATTCCCTAAAATTGGGATTAAAAACTCTTGGAGACCTTGTAACTCAAATATCCTTTTTGTTCTGGTTAAATTTTGAGGCAATCTCTGGCAGCCCTTGAGTATTTCTTGCTACAAACCAGAACAGATATTTGGAAAAACGAAAAACATATTTGAAGATAACATCTCTGATAATTTGTTGTACAGGGATCTAGCAATCAAACTAGATTTTACTTATAACTAGATAGATCTTCCTGGATAAATATAAAAAAAACTTGTTGTATTCAGTTCGGTTACGCAGTATCTTAAAAATTGTTGAAAATGTAATTTATATATTTATTGTGCAAATGAATATATTAGATACATGTAATCAGCAATATATATTAAAAAGTGTTTGTATAAAAACTATGAATGTAACTATCTAACAGATCAAAAAAATTTTTCCTTAAAAGTCTAAATGTTCAATCGATGAATTCAGTAATTAAATATCAAATTAAAAAGTTCTACAATCGATCTCTTGATCGCCGTCCCCCCAATATTTGAAATTTCTTCCTGCGTGTACTGCATGTTGAGCCCTCAATGCAACGTCGCTTTGTGAAATTTTTGTACTGCAAAACGAAGGCCATTCTTCATTACTCCTTCTTCTCTCTTTTCTGTCTGAATATCCTTCTTTCTGTTTGTCTGTCTCCCTTTCTTTCGGTCTCTTAATTTTTGCTTCTTTCTCTCTGTCTTCCTTTCTTTTTCTTTTTGTTTGTTTCTTTGTTTCTTTCTTTCCTTCGTTCCTTTCTTTTCTTCCTTCTCTCTACCTCTGTGCCATTTTTATTCTCAAGTCAAGCGAAGCTTCAAGCTTTTTTTTCTCTTTTTTTCTCTTTTCTTTTTTGAATAAAGTGTACTGTCATGGCAAACCATATTTTTTTTCTTTCTCATTTTTCACTTCTTCTTTTTTGTTTTTCCGTTTTTACCTGTAAAACTTTTTCTGCGAGGAAAACGATTGCCGTATCTACATTTATTCATAAAAAAAAGTGAAATAAAAATTTTAAAAGATTTTAAAAGGTTTTGAAATGAAAAAAAATTCTTTGGAAAAAAATAATAAATGCATATTTCAAAGAAAATCAGAGACCTGTAAAAAGTTTTCAACTTTTCAACTTCAATTTAAAAATCTTTAAAATGATAAATAATAGAATATCTAGAAATTTATCAATATGACTTAATACTAGACGAGAAGGTCTTTATAAGAAAATATTTATAATGTAGACTTAAAATAAACAATATAAAATATTAAATGTTAAGAGAATAAACGTTATAAACTTTAGACCACTCATTTACTCAGCCCGCCTGAACAAGCAGCTTGACACTAGATCAGTGTTGCAAGAAATGTCCTCAAAATTCCACCTAAAAACCGAACAAAATATTATATGTTCTTTCTTGAATTCCCTACAGGTTCAAACGTTTTTAGTTCCAATGTCCAGATATTCCACCAGATCTGGCAACACTGCACCAGGCCTCTCTTACTGCTGCATGCAGGACCAAACCAGTGTGACTGAAGTTTAAAGAAAATTTATAAACATTTAGTTTTATCAAATGCAATTCAAAAATAATTTTCAATGACTTATTGTTGTTCTTAATGTTGGATTATACTTTAATTAAACTAAACCTTTTGATATATATTACTTTTTTTAAAAGCTTTGTGTATTAGTAGTTATTACATGATAGATAGAATTAATATAATATATTCAGATAAGCTCACTATTTTCTTGACAGCTCTATATAAATTAAAACACAAGGTACACTTTAAAGGAATTAGAAAAAAAAAGATTTATTACACGAAACCACAATATTTCTTTTTTTTTTATAAATTTCCTTTAGTTTAGTTCTTGTACTGAAAATCCAAAAAAATATTTAAAAAGTTAAAAAATCTTTGATTACATATAATATATATTTGATTTTATACATATATATATATATGCACACAATATACACAAATATTATATGAATAAACCTAATTTATATTTATAAAATTTACTCACAATATAATTATTACATAATATTACTCCACTGAAGTATCATTAGGGGAACAATTTTTCGCATACTCTAAGCTAGCATGTTTTGTTCCAAATACAGTTTTTGCATGCCCCCTAAATGAATCCAACAAATAAAACATTCATTTTATTTGTCTAATGTGGATTCAACATTTTTAGAAGATTACAACCAAAAAGTATTATTTCTATAAAATGATTATTTTTGTACTCTACAAATGGGGGTAATTTTAGAAATCGAGTTTATTAAATAAAAATAAAAGCTGTCTGAAAAGATTTTTGAAAGAAAATTCAATGAAATTGACAAAAGTTACATTTTTTGAAAACCGGCAGTGTCTTTAATTACTAAAAAAACTAAGCTATATTAGGGGGAAAAGCACCTAGCCTTGCCTGATGCACTGGAACCTTTATTCAAGTTTTTTGCTACAACAATTTTTCATTGCAACAAAATGAGAATGGTGACGTGAGATGACACATTTTTAATTCTATAAAATAGTGAAGGGTATAGATTAGAAATTATAATACAATACGTTTCAGAAAATGAAAGGTATGTTCACTAAGACAGTTTCGAAATTGTTTCATAACTCGTTTCTTTATTTCTTTTTTCTCTCTTTCTTTCTTACTTTCTTTCTTTCTTTCTTTCTTTCTTTCTTTCTTTCTTTCTTTCTTTCTTTCTTTCTTTCTTTCTTTCTTTCTTTCTCTTTCTTTCTTTCCCTTCTTCTTTCTTTCTTTCACTCTTTAAATTCTATCTATTTTTCTTTCTTTCTTTAATTTCTTTCCTCTTCAATGAAACCAAGAAACACCTTGATTAATGTTACCTGGTCTAGCAACCGTATTTTCAATACGTTTTCTGTACATGCAGCAAACAAGATTCTTTTTTATCAGTGTTGCCAGATTAGGTGAATTCGACAAAAAATAATAGCAATAAATGGTTTAATTTTTTGTGGAATTTTTATTTTCTTTCTGGCAAAACTGTTTCATGCTAACAAAAATTTTAACCAAACCAGATATTGAACAATTTTCGAAGTGGCAGGTAAAGAATTTGAAATCATTTTTACTATGCACAAGTTTAGCTAGAAATGTAATCAAAATTTTTTACAAAGAAAAGCATATTTTGCTAACTTTTGGTAATTTCCCCAAATCTGGTAATCCTGTTCAAGACTCTAAAATGATACTTGAGAAATATTTTATTTCAACACTCGACTTAAGCAATGTACCATAAGGCGGGATGATTTATCATTTTAAGGCAGGTAGTGCAATCAAAGCGAATAAAGAAAAGAAAAAAGTTAAGACAGAAAAGAAAAGAAAAGAAAGAAAAGAAAAAAGTTAAGACAGAAAAGAAAAGAAAAGAAAGAAAAGAAAAAGAAAAAGAAAAGGAAAGAGAATAGGAAAAGAAAAGTGAATAAAAAGAGAAAAGAAAAGAAAAGAGAATAAGAAAAGAAAAGAATAGAAAAGAGAATAAGAAAAGAGAAAAAGAAAAGAGAAAAAGATAAGAAAAGAAAAGAAAAGAAAAGAAAAGATAATGAGAAAAGAAAAGAAAAGGGAATAAGAAAAGAAGAGAAGAGAATAGAAGAAAAGAAGAAAAGAGAAGGGAAAGAGATTTTCACGCAAAATATCAAGGTAGATGATTCAGACAAAAAAGAAAAAAAGAGGGAGAAAAAAAAAGAAAAAAAAAAAGATGGAGAAAAAAAAAGAAGAAAAGATGAATGTCAGGTGGGGAGACAATACTTGTGTATACCTGTGTACTTCATAACCCCGAAGAATCTATCCACAACAAGTTTCAAGGTATATTCAGAATATTAGGTAGTAAAAAAATTTATATGAGAAACTCACTATACTGCCTTAGCATGCCTAGGCTAAACTTATTTCCTGAGTATCATATTTCAAATTGTCGAAATTTCAAAATTGTTTCAGTGTCAAATTGCTGTAAACAGTGGTGCCAGATGTGGTAGAATTTGTGGAAAATCAAATTAGAAAGCAAGACATTACAAATAAATCCGATAAATTTTGGTGGAATTTGATGACATTTCTGGCAGCACTGGTTGTAAATTCTAAATTCTAGAAATGCATCTTTTTAAAGTTACCTAAAACGCATTTTATGGGTGGTCAGAATTTATTTATTTGCTCTGGGAAGGGGGAAATACCGCTTTGAGAAATCAGAAAAAATCAATTTACACATGGGTCCCAGTATATCCCATTTAAAATTGATTTTTTTGATTGTTTAATACGTAACTACTAAATAAAAAAAAATGAGCTTTTTTTGAGTATTTCAACTTTTTTTCATTTGATATTTTCCTTCCAACAATGGGGCTTTTCACTTGAGGTTGCTCATTAAGATAGACATTTTGATGCAAATTCTTAAAAACCACAATATCTTTCAAGATATTATTTTTATGGTCTTAGGACACTTAATACGATAGAAAAAAAGAACGTTTTTACATTTTGAAAATTAAATTTTTTGACTACTGTGCCCCTCTTGCAGTGCGACAATATGGAAATCGCGACAATATGAAACTTTTACTTCTTGAGTTGTCATTAAGCTAGAATATTACTTTTTTGAAAAAAACTGCAATAGCTTAGAGAGTTGATCGAATCTATTTTTTAAATGTCAGCAAGGTATGTTATTGTGTGTGTCTGATTAATGGCAGACTTCCGGTTTTTTTTCTTCTGACAAATTTTTTAATTTTAAAAGAAATAGTTCACGCTCGTAATTGCATTAAATTTCAAAAATAACATATTGTTCAATTTTGCAATCAGTGTTGCCAGACGTGGGACAATAATATAATCATTTAACGACATGGAGTTATTTGGAGAAATTTTATGCAGTAAAAAGTGGCAGTAATGTATGCAATGAAAACATGAAAGGTATTTGAACACAAAGACAAGATCTTTGACGAGATCTCAGATGAAAAAGTCACCACAATAATAAAATAAACAATCATTTTTTAGGGCAACATTGCTAGCTTAAATATTTGTTGATACCAATGTGTAGGTCTTTTGCTTCATTCGTTTTGTTTGCTCCAAAACTATAGCATAAAAAGGAGATATGTTTTCTCCAGATAACTCTGTGTTTTATGACTGTGTGATACAAAAAAGCTCTCCCACTTTCGTGAGAAATCATATTATTCGATACAAATAAACTGGTCTAGCTTTTCCGTCGAAACGTGGATTTTTGTTTAAAATAACTTTTATAACAATGACAGTTGGTGGAGTTTAAAAAAGATTTAACTGTAAATTGATTGTATTTGATGTAAGGGAGTTTTGATAAATGACCCAAAATTTTGCCTAGTTTCTGGTGAAATTTTTCGATACCGCTGGCAACATTGCTTATCGCTACTTACACAAAAATTTTGAAATACATTCTTAAACAAACAAGTCAGTAGATATTGCATTTAAATATCTGACCTCTAAGATTATTTTAATGAATTCTTAATATAATAAATTATCCATGTTTAAAATTTAAAAGGAAGAATTTTCAAGACAATTCGAATTCCAAGCTGTTAAAGTTTCAAAAACATTTAAATGTGTCGCCGACAGGTTTAAGGAAACATACCAATAATATGTGTATAGGTTAGGTTAGTTAGTTTATAGTTATTCATTGAAGATTTTTTTCAATTTCCAATGTAAAAAAGATTCAAACTACTACCCTAAAGAAAGATAAAAAAAATTTGGATTATTACAATTAAGCAAGCGTTTTTGATCAGAAGATAGCTTATTCGATTTGTATTGGTTTCATAAAGATAATAAATAATCATTTTAATGACTCTCTAGAATAAATTTTCAAGATATTTTGTTGTTGAATTAATCAAAAGAATGTTTGTTTGTTTGGAATAAGCTACACACTTTTATTAACATTTACCGAGAAAACCTTTTCTTTTCATTACTCCAAGTTTTATAGGTATTATTTATCCTGTTACATCAGCAAAATTCATTTTTTTAAAAACAGATTTTGCAATTTCATTTCATTTGTTTTTCAAGTGAATTTGTTAATTCCATGATTAGTTTGAATAAATGAGTCACAGATACAAATATAATTACATACAAAATATAAAAATTATCTAACAAATAAAATATCAACTTTATAAAAGATTTTTATACTGGCAGAGGCTTGAAGCAGGTACCAATGTTAAAAAACTTATTTTATGCGAAAATACATTCATTATTTAGTTCTGTTTTTGGTGGAATTTTGCGGTCATTTCTGGCAACACTGGTTGGGGGAATCTTATGGTACTAAACTATCTATAAGCACTGGCCAGACATTTATACAAAGTGGACCCATAAATACTAGCTTTGATAGGGAATGTATCAAACTAGGTATACTTCGTAATGAAAGGTTTGGCAGCTATTTATAAATGGCTTTAGTTAGACCATGCTGCCCTTCAAAAAAGTCAAAGTTCTCGTTACAGTTTGCTCTTTTTAAACTCTTGGTAATCTTACACAGGTTAGTAAAGTCTCAGTCACATAACCACTACGACAGGCGTTCGAAACTATAGGCTACCTAATGCCATTGATCAAATATGAATACGTAGTTTATTCATATAACGGGATAGACCATGGTTTCGTAAGGCCGTCGTAGTGGTTATGTGATCACCGCTTTAGTGATGTCCATTTTCAGTTTTTGACGAGATAATTTGATAGCTGATGGATAGGAAAAAGTGTAAAAGCTTAATTTATCAGCATTTATCTTTTTCTTTTTTTAGTCACACAAGCCTTAATCACATAACCATTGGGTCGAGCGCACGAAACCATTTCGTCTTGTTGTGGAAATGTAAAAAAATATTTTTATTTGTTTAACTGGATAGACTTGACGTTTTTTGCACTTGACCCAATGGTTATGCAAAATGTAATTTTGTTTTCATCACCTGTGTTTACCTGAATTGAATTTTTAGTCGCTTAGGTAAGGTTAACAGTTGCAAAGTGACCTGATATAATAATAAAGGTTTTTAAAAGTTTTAAAGTTAATTTACACTTTCGAAATGTTGAATTTCAGATAATTTTATTTTGCAACAATTTGAAATATGCCTGAAATAGCGATTGCATTTTCATGAGAAAGAAAGAGCGGAAGAAAGAGAGAATGACTCTTTGACAAAAAAATGTTCAGCTTTTTGGAAAATCATTATCCCTTTGGCTGGTTTTTGATCATTTAATCGTTTTAACAGAATAGTACGTTTATGTAGTATGTGAAAAATTTAAACATTCACTGAAATTTTAGGGTCGCATTTCATAATTTCGTAAAGTTGTCCAAAACTAAAATCTAAAATTGTTACTCGAGGCCAGTATTGCCAGAAATGCCGTCAAATTTTCCCCCAAAATCTGAACAAATCATTGGATGTTCTCTATTAAGTGCCCTGTACACACAACAGCTCATTGTTCAGTGCTACTGAATATTTTGATATTTTTAGAAATTTGTATAATATACAAATGGATAGACTTTAGGTTGCAACCAAGTGATCAAGGCTTTAACAAGTATTAGGGGACTGAATAGGTACAGCTTTGTTTAACAGCACATTAGTTAGGAGTCTATGCATTTGCATTAATCAAAATATTTCTTTACGTTTGACAAACAAGCTTGGCTTATGATTTCGTGTGCTCAACCAGACGGTAATGTGACAGACGCTTTAATGATAAGCTATTTTTACGAATTTCTCTCGGCTAAAAAGGAATATACAAATTTTTAAAAATATCAGGTTAAAGTACGAAAAGGAACCCTAAAATTTATATAGGTTCAATTGATGATCTTTATTGAGAAAGGGATAGATATGTTTACGTAAGATTTCTAACTAGATTTTTATTTTCTCGATAATTGGAAATTGATACTTCGATATTTGAATACAAGGAAAATTTTGACTAGTTTGTTTTAAATTATTGTATTTACATAGTTCATTTATTTGTTCAAACTTTGGTCAATTGAATTGCTACACCTTTCATTTTTATGTTGAACATGGAGCACACATACATATTTCATAAACACAGAATCTTACAAAAATTGTTTAAATAAAAAATGTTTCTGAAATTATATTTTATAGTAAAATCATATTTGTTCATGATTTTGTTATAAGACATTTTGTTCATGAGCTATATCCTATTAAGTTTTTACAAACCTTTTTGAGTATAATTTTATAAATTCTTATCATTCATGTCAGCTCTCTCTATATTAAGTAAATTAAATGTATTTGCTTTATAAGTAATAAAACAATATCAGCTATTCGAAATTTTCTCAAGGTTTTTGTAAAGCTAGGATGTTTTATCATGAAGGGTCTTTCAGTCCATTTTAAGAAATTGGACTAGCTTAGTCAAATCAATTATTCAAAATATATAACAGAAACAAAAAAAATGATTTTCTCCAACAAATGCTTAATTTAGGATAAATTAAATTATTAAATTATTTGAAAAAAATTATCTTGTTGTTTTAAGGTAAAATAAATCGAAATATAAAAATGATTTTATCTTGAAAAGTATAATGAAATTCAAAAGTATCAAACTTATATAAAAAGAAAAAAACAATCATAATGAACTATTACAGATACTTTGCTAATGAACTACTTTTAAATCTCAATAAAGTTTCAGTATTAAAAATAAAAGTGAACTATTTCTATCAGCTAAACTATCAATCAATCAATCTTTTTTTTTATTTCAGCTCATATACTGAGAATCTCACCGATGGATGTTGGAGTCCAACCAGACCTTCTGTTTTTTTCACAACCAGGTAATTTTTTAAGGTTTCATTGATTTGACCCCATGCGAGGTACAATGTGAGGTCATGATTTGTCAACCAATATAAATAAATTAATTAAATAAGAATGTTCTTTGCTCAATTTTCAAATTTAGCATGAAATAAAAAATGTCACTGCATCTTGAGTTAGTTGTTCGCTTGTAAGTTTGTATTGCAAAATGTGTTATTATAGGATCGTTATGATACAACTAAGTTGTCATATTTCAATAAAAAAGCAAATTTTTTGTTACTTTTACACTGGTCTAGCATTTCAATTGTAAAGTGGATTTTCGCGTACAATAACCTTTATAACATTGACAACTTGAGCCAATGTTATAAAATTTATGATCATATGATACAACTAAGCTGTCATATTTCAATAAAAAAACAAAATTTTTGTTACTTTTACACTGGTCAGCATTTCAATTGTAATGTGTATTTTCACGTACAATAACTTTTATAACGTTGACTACTTGAGCCTATGTTATAAAAATTATGATCATATGATACAACTAAGCTGTCATATTTCAATAAAAAAAGCAAATTTTTGTTACTTTTACACTGGTCCAGCATTTCAATAGTAATGTTGATTTTCACGTAAACTATCTTTTATAACATTGACTACTGGAGTATGACCTCCTAATAAATGCAAGAGGTTAACAATAACATTTCTTCTCCACAGAATGGACCAACTTATTAATTTATTTATGAAGAAATTTATCGCAAATAAGATGAATTGTTTCACCCCAGTCATATGGACTAAGAACAGTCTAGCTTTTCTTGTGAATACATCACAATAGAACAAATTTAGAAGAAAAATGAAAACCTGTCGTAAATAAGTTAGATCGTTTGAAAAAAAATCTTTATTGATTTTAAGTCCTAATCTTCCTTTAAATAAAAAAACATCGGTTTGGTATTTGATTCTTTCTTTTCAAAGATACACTTGGAAAATTTTTAAGCTAAAATTTTATTAAGATATTGATCATTAATAAAGTGTCTTAAGAAAACTTAATAATATTAAAGTTTTAGTAACATATGTCAGTTAAACTTTTTTGTAAGACATTTTGTTTGTAAGCTATAGAACTATAAATCAATGAAGTCATATTTCAATTTGTCGCATTTCCGATATAGTCATAATGTAAAATTGAAAATTTTAAAATTGTATTTTTAATGCTAAAATGACCTTCACATAGACAGAATGGAATTTGCACCAATTTTACATTGCGACAATATGAAAACTACCCATTTGTAATTTTCTATTTTGAAAATGAATACAAATCAATTTACTTTCTCGGGATGTGTGTCTTGTAAAAGCTAGTCTGGATGTTTGAATGTTTTCTTGTGTAATAATTCTTTTTATATTAAATATTATCACCAAAGAATTTTTAACTTTGTTTATCAGTCAAAGACTGATGATCTAGATGACCGAATACCAGATGGGTATTGACAAAAGTTCTAACGAAAATTGTAAGTAATTTCTTAATTGTTAGTAAGTCATTTAGATCATCTAAGATAAAATAAGATTTAAACAATAAATATCTAAGAAAATTATCCAAAAATTTAACAAAATGTGTTAGATTTTCGTCAGAAGTTTTGTGAATACCCACCCTGCTCATGAGAATTTTAAAATTTGCCACTAATCAATTAATTCAAAACAACTTGAAGACTCAGAGTTTCTAATTGGAGAGATTTTACCAGATTTGGCACCACATCATCAAATAAAATCTGAATGAGGAAATCATTTGTAGACCAGTGGTGCCAAAAAATGCCCAAGAATTAAAAAAAGAGAGAGAGAGAGAGACAATACCTAAAGTAAATTAATTTAAAACTGAAGCAAAATTGTTACAGAGGTCTTTTTTTAACTATTTTCACATCAGCCTATCAATTTATAGGTACATTAAAGAAAACCCCAATTATATAACAAT
>LR051298.1:0-11198 GCA_900607525.1 Apocyclops royi
GTCCTTACTCTCCAAGATTGGAAGTAGTCTGGGACAGACTACTCGGGCCAAGTCTTAGACGTTTTTGTAAAGATTTCACTTGTCCAAAACTAGAGAAAGACATCCTGTGGATTTTTTATGTTTTATATGTTCCGCTTGACCCACTGAAGTTGGGAATCATTGAAAGTATGGTAGCTATGATGAAGGGACCTTTGCAGGCCATAACAAAAGGCCAAAGTTAGACCTTTGCACAGCTCGAAATTATTCTGATTGAGATTGAAGCAGTTGTTAATTCAAGACTGCGAGGAGAAATTTCTCACACTGCACTGTAAGCAGTTACATCTGCTGAATTAAATTTGGGCACACCCTTGTATGTCCTGCTGCTTCCCAAAAGTTGCCCAATATTAATGAAACAGACCAGTGGAAGAAAACAATTTTTAAAAACTTTTGGGATCTGTGGTTACATACCTATAATAGCTCACTGTAAATAAGATAAAAATGGACAGAACCTTAAGCGCTATATTTCTTGGGAAAAATAGTGCTTATTTTTGAAGGATTATTCCCACATTATCTAACAGTTATAATTTAATATACAAACCCTAAAAACTTATTATACTAGTCGTCTACGTAACGTAAAACTTCAGTATTATGTTAGCATAATTGTTGTGCCTTTTGTAAAAATTTAGAAAGCCAGGTTTCCCTCTAGAAACTTTAGATCAAATTTGAGCAAATCCTGACTCTCAGGATGATTGCACAGAGCCAATAAGTCCTTTGCCATTATTGAGAAGCTCCATTTTGCATATTGATTGTCCTTTTTAGCATGTTCAACCACTTTGGTTTTATCAAAACCCCTCGCACCAGGTACAGAGCCCTGACCAGTCACCATGTTGTCACCTGGTTGATCACCAAAGTTGTCTGCAATTGAAACCCACTGGTTTTCTGCTGCTTGCTCACCTATTTCAGGTGATTCATTTGAAATGATCTTGTCAAAACTCAAGAATTACTTGATCGAATTGTATTTCATTGTAATTCAACTATCACTGTTTAGCTATAGGGACTGCAACTATATTGAACAAAAATTCTTAAAAATCTTAAGAAAATTCCTAAATCTTGCAAGGTTTTCTTTGATATGTAAAAGCCATATTCATTTAGCTTAAAACAACATAGATAAGATAAATGTTTTGAACAATATTGAATGTTTTTATAAGAAATTTTGTGAATCCACACCCTGGTTATTAAATAAAAAATCTATTTACTAATGTAAGTAATTGTTATAAAACTGTTTTGATTATAAAGTATTCATAAACTGTCAAATTCTTAGACATTTTCATGTCCTTTCAGTAATTAAGACCTCTCATTTTAACCACTTGAAATTTATGTCTTGGACCTTTTTCAAAACAATTTAGTGTTGTTGCAAATTATCACTTTGACACTTAGTCTTGGAATAACCTTCGAAGGTTATTACCAATCTCAGGATTATCTGTTTGGGTCAAAGTTCAGCTAGTCTCAAATGATTCTAACAAGAATTAGTTCCAAGATAGCCTTCCACAAGGTTATCACCAATCTTGAAAATGATTCCTTCACTTCCGAATTCAGATCACAACTAACTTTTATTTCAAATCAGTCCAGCTTAAATTAGATGGGTCAGCTTGCAGGCTGGGCCATCAAAAAAAAATCTTTACACACACAAAAGAAAAAAAAGCTTGTCTATCGCCAAAATAATTGTTGAGATTTCTTGACTCCATCCATATTATTGTCACAGTGTGATCATGCCATGAACTCCTCCAAAAGTTTCTCAACTTTTGGAGATTGCTGATTGGTCACGCCCCCCTTTCTTATCAATCAGATTTCCAGTTCAAAGGTGCAATAATAACAGCAGCAAAATGAGACTTTTGTGAGAAATTTCAACAAACATTTTTTACAGTTATCATTATTAATATTTTCAATTGTTATTTACAAAATTGGTCTTAATTTTATATTACTATGTTAATGAAAAACTACAGTATTACATTAATAAAAAGAATTGATTAAAAAGTAATGATTTCAAGCTTGCAAATTATCGCATTACAATTTTGAACGGGTCTTGTCACAAATATCCTGTATCAACATTTATCAAGAGAACTTTTTTCAGTCTTTGTCATCATTTGAGTCAGTAATCGAAAGTTGAGCTTTAAATAGGAATAATTTAAGTACAGTAAAGCCATGAACAATCTTTCAGGAGAAGATGTTCTACCCACCCAGTGTCCGAGATCTCCAAGGAGAACCAAGTTGACTAAAAGGATATCCAGATATTTGACATTCACACCAAGCTTTGTAAGCCCGTTTTTAGGGTCCAATTAATTCTAGACTTGATAATTCATTTATGATTACTTTATGGGACATAGCTATTTCACATTGGGCCTATTTTATACAAAAACACCATAGTGGCTTGAATCTCAAAGTAATAAGAAGGAAAAACTCAGAGAAAAGTGAGTTGATGCCAATGAGTTGTGGTCCAAAGTTAGCCCGATTTCTAAATCAGAAACAGATTATCTAGAGCAGAGTTAGTGTTACTTGAGCCCTCCTCAGCTCTGTTTGGCCAAGGTGAGAGACTGGCCCAATTGCAACCTCACACTCTAGCTTAGTTGCACTTGGACTGGGTTGAGTACTGCCCTCTTCTTTTTGTTAGTTTAAATCTTGTAAGAGATGTTATGGAACCTTAATGGCCAGTTAAGTAGAAATGGTGAATTATCATGATATGACTAAGCTAGCGTGACTAGACTTTATCTCACCTCTTATGTACTGATTGACCTAATGATGGTAGACAAATTATAGATCAAGTTAACAATACCGTTTAAGGTCTTACTTCTTCTGATTAGCAGTAAACATCCAGATGCAATGACTGTAATGCAGAACTGTTTATTTTACTATTAACTATTTAAAATGAAATATATACAATATTGGTCCTGTTTGTTTGGCAAATACTTATTTTCATAAAATCGTAGAGAGGAAAGATAATTGAGGAAACGAAAAAACAGTTTTATGTTTCTGATGGTTTTGATTTATAATTTGATCTTGCCTCATTTACTTTAATGTATAATAAGAAATCTACATTTACATTGTTAGTAAAATAACTTCCTGTCCCATGATCCCTACTGACCCAAACATGTTTAACCATTTTTATTAATAATTTTTCTCGTTTCTGATTGGTCCATGTGACTGGATATTGATAAAAATTTGGCATCTTGGGAGTCTGTTATGAGCCAGAAAATTCAGTTCTGAATGAACCTGTAAACTGAAAGGTTGACAAATAAAACTTGTAAATTATGTGGTCATTTTTATTCATTCATCAATTGACATTGTAATATTAACTAGTATTATGGAGAATAACACTAAAACTTGAATGAATCAAAAGTATACCAAAAGGGCAAGTTTCAATGCCATTTTCAAATCTAATAGAATGTATTCAAAAATTTAATTTTTGTTACTTTTTTGTTTAGCTTCAGTAAGAATGAGTTCAGTTAACTCTAGAAATAGAAAAACCTTTACAATACTAAAAATATTTTAGTGTACATTTGAAAAAACTGTGAAAAAACTCCTTCCATCAGAACAAAGAAAAAGTTTAATAACTGAAAATCCACTTCATTAAAATTGAGGTTAGATACTGTTTTGTTCAGCCATCTAGTGTCTTTTTACTTAATACTCGAGATCAAGGCTATTGGGCATTGGTCAATTTATGTGGGAGTCATAAACAACCATTTAAGAGTCCAAAAAGGACCATTTAAAGTTCAAAATGACTAATGTGACTACAAGCTTATTGGTAAACGGCCAAAATATAATGGCATTGTGGCCAAATTTTCAAGCATTTTAAATTAAAATTTAATTAGAGGCTTACCACACTCAAAATCATTTCAGGCTTATTCCAAGGTAACTAGTACTCAATAACTCAATCAAAAAATAATTCAATGAAACAAAAAAGTCTTAATATGCAAAAATGGACACACGTTAGTCATTTTGGGCTACTTATGGTATGTTTAAAACAGTCAAATTTAAAACTTGTATGCTGAAATAAGCCAAAAATAGTGTTGAAAAAGGAATAAGTGCTTGTTAAGACCCAAAAACAAATTCAAACACACATTCCAATGCTTGATAAAGATAAATCTACCTATTGGGTCGATCTGAGCAGAGTTTGAAAATGTTAAAAGTTTCCACTAGTTTCAAATCAATAATCTTCATTTATATTGACAATTAACTCACCTATTTTCTAAATACTTGTAGAAAAGACCTGAGTTTGGAACTTTGAGCTGTCATCGATGAAACTCATACAAGAGACAATTCGTTTTCGATCAAAAGTGAACCCGGAGTTCCCTGCTGGGTAAATCATAGACACATAATCAATGTTGCAGGACTTCATATGTATAATTACCTTCAGTTGGAACTATGAAGTTTTGTTTCTAATGGGGATTTTAAGAGGAGCATAAATGTTTTGTTAAGATTGTGAGAAAATTCTGATAACATTTCTGGAAACTACATAAATTTCAATGTTTGCTAAAACTTTGTGTACACTCACATTTGAAAAATGCAATAGGTTTTTTTATTTATGAAAACGTAACACAAGTGTTTTACATTGACATTTATCTATTTTAATTTTTATTTATTAACTATATTAAAAGTTGACCCTTAAACTATTATGGGAGCATTTTCTTTGGAACAATCACAAATTCCTCTGATTAATGATGTTATTAGAAACCAGTATCCCTTGAGAAAATGTTGCTAAGAAAGGAGGCATGACCAATCTGCATATAATTTGTCATCACATGACTTATCGTGGGGATGTTCATGATGCTATCACGCAGGTGAGGAAAGTGTGATTGATCTGCGAGAAATGTATGTTGACTAGTTTGCACAGTTTAACAATAATTTGAATTTAGTGCGCATTTCTCAATACAACTCCAAGATTGCTCCCTGGAGTGGCTTCACCCTTTTTGGTATTTAATTGCCACTTATCTTCAAAATAAATCAGTATTGAACCAACCCTCTTGATTAAACGACTTCATTTCCCTAAAAGATTGGAAGTAGTCTGAGACAGACTACTTGGGCCTTTATCATAGGACTACTATCCAAAAATAAGAGTGAACAATTTTTTCTTAATTTAAAAACAAAAAACTCTGGTGCACTCTGTTTTATTTGTCATTTGTATAAATGCCCACCAATGTGCAAAGATGACTGGCAGACACTGGCCTCCAAATTAAGAAAATCTCTGATAAATATTTCATTTTTAATAATTATCGTTTTGTGCATCTTGAAGTTGATGTTAAAATTGGTTAAAACATAAGCTTAAATTTCATATCTGTGTAACCTTTAGTCGTATGGCTTAAGAAATTAGCTGAAATATTGGTATCTGTAAAAGCTCAAGTCAGTTGGCTTAAGACAAACAAAACAGTCTTATGCTAATTTTAAGACCTGTCTCATGGTGGATTAACAAGTTGATCCTATAGCCACCCAATGTAAGCCAGATACAGGCAGAATGGTGAAAGCAAATTTCATACTAAGTCAGTCTTGAGTCAAGTTTCTTAAAACAGTTTTAAGACACATTTAACTTAATTTCAGCTTATCTTATGCTTTTTTTCAGACCTGTCTCATGATGGATTAACAAGTTGATCCTGCAGTCAATGTCATTGATTTCTATTGAATATAAATAAATGGTCAATATAAGGCAGATAAAGGCAGCTTGGTGATACCAAATTTTCATTCTTTGTCAGTCTTAAGACAAAGATAAGCTTAGACACATACCAAGACTGCAGCTATAATTTTTACTCTGCAAATTCAAAAAGGCAGTGTGGCCAGAATAATCTATGCTGCAACCTCAGTCCTAACAAGGGATATTGTACTATATCCTGTGGTTCTCATTCGGCCTTAAGCTGAGTTGTCACAGATATCTTAGAATAACACAACTGCCTGCTGCTGCAGCCAACAGCTGAGTTGTCACTGGCTGCAAAATGTCTTTATCAACTGCATGTGTTTGCATTTTTACAGCTCAAAGATGCAGAAATTTTCGGTTTAGCAGAGATAGAAAAAATCCTTTACAAACTGTAGCTGCATGCAGATATGAAAGATGAAGTTAATTTTTTTTCAAACAGAAACAGTCAAAACTACATATAACTAGCAGGGGCATTACTGAGAAAGCAAAAAAGAAGACAGATTTATGAATTTGCACATTAATTTTCTTTGGCAAAGAAAAAACAACTGTTTCCAGAAATTAATGGAAAATTTCAATGGAAGGCCATGGAAACTTCCAAGAGTTTCCCGAAATTGGTTGGAAATTCCAATGGAAGGCCTCGGAAACTTCCAGAAAGATTCTGGAACTTTTCAAAAGTTTTAGAAGCAGCTGGAAAGTTTTGAAAATGGGCAGAACATTTCAAAGGAAGGCTGCGGAATCAAGTGCAGATATTATATAACTTGACCTGCGACCTGTGGTAACACCGGAGGTCAGATCTGAGGTCACCCGATGCCCCATTAGTGGGTTGCTATACATCTTTTATTTTATGATATTTAATGATCCAGGGCCTCTTTCTACCCAAAATGGCCATTAAAGACCTCTTTTGGCCTCGGCGACCTCTAGGTTGAGGACAGCCGCCACCCACCCTGTCACTCCTGGGGTCAAGGGGGTCATGATTGCCAAGTTAGGGGATGGACGGTTTGGCAGCCAAATGGAAACAAACAAACAATCAACTTGAGAATTATGTAATAGATTAATAAGAAATGTGAGAAAGTATGTTGAAAATTTTTTTCCCTTCCTAAACAAATTATAAGGAAATTAGATCAATGATTTCTCCTAATCTGTAGCATAAAATGTGGACATAGTGACAACACTATTGCAGTTATCACTAAGATGTAGGCTGTAGCAGAAGGCAATTATGCTATCATAAGACATCAGTGACACATGGAAAAGTCTTGTCACTATGTTCACATTTTTTGCTGTAGATTAGGAGAAATAATTGATCTAAATTCCTTATAGTTTATTCAGCAAGGGAAAAAACGTTTTCAAAAGATTTTCTCACAACATTTCATATTAATTATAGGGGTCGTTTAAGGGTACCGCCCTCATCCAGACCACATAATTGGCTTCTCTTAGCCTACTTTACTCAAAAAATATTGAGTAAAGTAGTTTCCACCAGGCCCCACGTGGAGGAGGAAGCCATGCCTGGCAAGCTATTAACCTTTATCCTACAGACAGGGGTGATAGCCCTGTATCCCATTCATTTAGTTAAAATTTGAGATAATAGCTCCCCTTTTCTATAAGGGATTTATATATTTCTGCTCAATCTTTTGTACAGAAACAGAAATCATTGTGAGGTTTCATGAGTGAAACTAAAAAACATGGTTATCTATGATTTTAAAGACTGATTTATTTGTATAACCGCTTGTACTTAATTAAATTAAAAGACTTGGCCTGTTCTGTAGGTCTACAAGTTAGTTAGTTCATTTGTACTTGACAAGATTGACGTCCTAAATTCTTTCAGTGTCTCATTTTGCTTCCCATGTGATATCTGAGAGCTTGTGCTGAGTAAGTGAAATTGAAATTCCTTATATAATGATTCATAAAAGCTAGGAGTTAGGCCTACGTTGCTGCACCTTAGAAATTAGATCAATTATTTCTCCTAATCTGTAGCATAAAATGTGGACATAGTGACAACACTATTGCAGTTATCACTAAGATGTAGGCTGTAGCAGAAGGCAATTATGCTATCATAAGACATCAGTGACACATGGAAAAGTCTTGTCACTATGTTCACATTTTTTGCTGTAGATTAGGAGAAATAATTGATCTAAATTCCTTATAGTTTATTCAGCAAGGGAAAAAACGTTTTCAAAAGATTTTCTCACAACATTTCATATTAATTATAGGGGTCGTTTAAGGGTACCGCCCTCATCCAGACCACATAATTGGCTTCTCTTAGCCTACTTTACTCAAAAAATATTGAGTAAAGTAGTTTCCACCAGGCCCCACGTGGAGGAGGAAGCCATGCCTGGCAAGCTATTAACCTTTATCCTACAGACAGGGGTGATAGCCCTGTATCCCATTCATTTAGTTAAAATTTGAGATAATAGCTCCCCTTTTCTATAAGGGATTTATATATTTCTGCTCAATCTTTTGTACAGAAACAGAAATCATTGTGAGGTTTCATGAGTGAAACTAAAAAACATGGTTATCTATGATTTTAAAGACTGATTTATTTGTATAACCGCTTGTACTTAATTAAATTAAAAGACTTGGCCTGTTCTGTAGGTCTACAAGTTAGTTAGTTCATTTGTACTTGACAAGATTGACGTCCTAAATTCTTTCAGTGTCTCATTTTGCTTCCCATGTGATATCTGAGAGCTTGTGCTGAGTAAGTGAAATTGAAATTCCTTATATAATGATTCATAAAAGCTAGGAGTTAGGCCTACGTTGCTGCACCTAGAATGTAGTTTTCATGTAAACTGATTTTCATGAGAATGTTCAATTGATCTGGAGATCGTAATCAATAAGCTTTAAAAAAAGAAAGTAAAAACTCTTCATCCTTACTTTTGGGACTCTTAATGATAAGCTGATATTAATTTGAAGATAACACTTATTTTAGATTCTAACTCTATGGACCACATTAGGTCCTGGTCTTATTCCGTTCCAGTTAGATCTGACTTGGACAAGTTTGTACTTGTCAGTAAAGTTAACAACGTATTGCGCAATAATTTATTTACAGCGTAGATAGAGCAGAATAGAACAGAGTACCAACTGCGACAATTATTGAACAAAATATCCAAAAAAAGTTCACTAGCATTTTATTGTTATCTTTTAGTGTTACAATCCATTATACTGGTTTATACGACAATGGTTGATGGTGATTTTAGAATAAAAGGTTTCGATATCTACAAGTTTTATTGTTCATCTTTTCAGTTTACAGCTTCGTTCAGAACTGATCATTCTAGCTCACAACAGAGCATCAGACTCCAAACTTTAATTAATCCCTGGTCACGTGAACCAATCAGAAACGAGAAAATTTAAAACGACGCCACCTGTAGGGGTCAGCTCGTTCACGTGTTGGGATCGTGATAATTGGGAAAAGGAAATATAGATTCTAAAATATACATTACTCCTATGAGCCTAACAAAATTTTATGCTATAAAATTTGACGCATGACTAAGTTGTGTCTTGTGCGAAAAACCAGAGCACCTGGGGTAAAACCACAAGTCTACGTAAGTTAAGGGGTTCTTCTCATCTTTGAGGACTTAGCGAATGGGTCCTGAGAGGACTTCGAGGAGCTTGACCGTGTCCTCGATGCTCGTGACGATGGTTCTGGTCGAGGCGGTCTCTCGGAAGTGATCAGTGGTGCCTGACGTGGTCGGCTGCCGAAGGTCATGCGAGTGGAGGGACCCTTGTAACCGATAAATCGATCCAACCATGGCCAGAAGTTCTCTCCCTCAATAGGAATCACACCGGGTCGTAGCAACATTCGTGCCATCATTTCCATCTCCAAGGGCTGTAGCGTGCCCAGTCTCAGGTCCAATGCTACCCGACTGATACTGGGACAAATGGATAGTAAAATGGTGCGGAAAAATTCCTGAGGTCGATCTCTGAGGAGTTGTTCATCTGCCACTACTGATCGTGGGGTTGCCGGGGGCTCGGTCTCTTCATCAGGTTCACGTTTAACCTCAGGGGAGTCCAGGCTGGGAAAGGGGATGTGCCTGAACCGGGCTGCACCGGTCGCTCTTAGAGGTGAGGGCCTTGGGGTAGTCCATTCAACTGCAGGGGGCAGCCCTCCTGTTCGAGTGGGAGTCCGAAACTCCCACTGACTGGGTGGTGTGGCTTTTGCTTCCATGAAGCTAGCTTTGCCGTGTGGGTGATTCTGTTGCCTGGCCAGTGGAGGTGGTGGTGTCAGGTAAGCCACTAGGTGGATAGGTTCCTCTTCCTTAATTTTGGCTGCATCCTCTCCTTCTTCAGGGATGTCATATAGCCCTTCTGCTCTGGGAGGCTCCCCAGCCTCTTCCTCTTCTGGGAGGGCATCGTCCCCTCTGTCGGGACACTCCTGTCTGTCGTCGGCTTGGGGCGCGTCCCAGACCTGAAACTCAATATTAAACTGCCCCAGCCCAATGATTTCATAGGGGTCTCCAGCGGTTTTCAGATGCGCCTGCCGCATAGGGCAACTTTGATGCTCCTCCTCTGAATAGCACAGACAGCCCGGCACATAGGGTTTCACCCTGTAATTTGCTTCGACTCTCCTACTCCCACTATGGGTGCCAGCCGCTATGCTATCTGGGGGAGTCCCATCAACCGGGGTCTCGGGAACCACCACCCTCACAGGGGATATAAACTCAGAATCTGGATCTCTAGGGGCAGGCTCTATTCTTTTATGGGGGCGCCCCCTCCGTCGGGGACCTGTCCCCGCAACGGGTGGGGGCGTTGGCATGGCTGGTCGGATTGCTGGCGGGCCAGGCATTTCAGGTTCGGGGTCGGGCGGCAGGTAGGTTACGGGCAGGGGTTCATCGGGGTCAATTTCACCAGGGGGAAGTTCGGAGCTCTTTTCGGGTTGCCTGGGATGCCCGGGACCTCGATGTGGTGCAGGGTCCTGTACCTGTTCCTGATCTACTGAATTTACAAACGGTTTAACACGCTGGACATTTACAATTCGGTGCATTCTCTTAACTGGGTCCAGGCACAGCTCTATCAGGTGGGATCCTTTGAGCCTAACAATTTCGTATGGCCCAGTAAATTTAGCCGCCAGTTTCGTATTTTTGCTCTTAAAATAATATTCTTCTAGCAATACTCTGTCTCCCACCTGGAAGTTATGTGACTGAGCCTTTTTGTCATGAGCTACCTTAACATCATTCGTAGCCTTGGTATTTCCCTAGCTGTGGCTAATCTTTCTAACCAGGCAGCCAGAATCTCCAGCACCCCGTATCTACAAATCCATTTTGAAAATAGGGCACTGGTCACAGTCAGGGCTTCATTATCTGGGATGGCCACTAGCTCGACATACTTAGTAAACGCGTCCGTTATAACGATGATATACTTACGGGCCCCGTCAGTCAATTTGAGGGGGCCAAACAGGTCGGAATGAATCCTTTGATTCGGCTCGGTGCACTGCGGTAATGGTGACAGTAGACGGGGTGGGGGGTGATTGTCTTTACGGGTGGCCTGACTTTTCTGACACAACTGCAGCTGCTGCAACACGTCCTCAGTGATACCGGGCCAGAAATAT
>LR051300.1:0-11189 GCA_900607525.1 Apocyclops royi
GGCCGTATGGAAACCCCCAACTTTCCCCCCCCCCCCCCCAACTAGTTCAACTTCTACTGAATACTACAGAATTCTACGATCAGGTGCTATTAGGTAGAAAAACTGCTAGTAGCAAATTAGAACAAAAATCAACTACCTGATCAAAATTTTAAAAAAATTGTTTCTTGTCTTTCAAATTCGTCAAAATTGTTTAAAAGTTAAAGATTTGTGATCATTTTTTGTTTGCATCAAATGGATATTTTTTCCTCACTAGTCCTACGTGTATCAAAGGGAGATCGATTCAACGAAAGTGACAACATCGAAGTCGACATCATCGACAAAAATCGTCGAAGCATGATGTGCCACATGGTAACAAAAAAGTATCAACAAACTTTTTAAAATATTTTTGCTCCAGTCGTCAAAATTTATTTTCATATTTAGGTCAGTCTGTCTTTCAATGAATCGAGTCACCACCCTTGTCAGCAATTTGGGATCCATCTTCTCAAGTTCCGTCCTCAGCCAGAGGCTATTGCTGACCTTCAGTCCGGCCTCAAACTCATTCTCATTAATTTCACAAATTTTCTCATCAGAAAATTTTCAATTTCACCGAAAGATCTAAACGTCGAACATCTTCTTCAGAGGGACGACGTCGCTATGAGCTTTTTCGATCAATACTATTTCGATGAAAACGAAAAGATTTTGAATTTTCTGAGGCAAACGACGCCGGCCTACGTGAGTCTCAAAAATGAACTTTTCGAGAAAGCGACGTCACGGGAATTGACAAGAGGTATCTATCGACAAACCGTCTACCCTCCTCAAACAGCAGGAAAAATCTTCTATCTTAAGGGTAACCCATTTAGATCATCCTAACAAATTTATTTTTTTGTTTATTTTAGAACAACTTAGTGAGGCTAACATGATGGCAGACGAGATCACTGGAGACCTGAACTCAGTTGTTAACAGGTTCCTCAAAGGAGTTTCAAATTTCACCGCTTTTGCCAAGAATAAGTTTCTGCGTCACGTAGAGGCCGAAAAAATTTTCGTCATTCGGAAAATGGCACAGATTTTAGATCGTGACGTCGATGATATTCCCATCTTGGTTCCGGAAGTGGCTGAAAAGATTTTCGGAAACGGAAGTAACCGTGCACCACATTCTGATTGGACATCAACACGGTATCTTACATTACTTAGATAACTTGACTTGTCAGTGCAAAGCAAAATAATTTTGAAGACAATTTTTAAAGACAAATCGTCCATTTCGCTATTTCGCGTATCAAGGGTAAATTTTCTTCGTTGTAGGGTTCAGTCATGGCTCGCCGAGATAGTGGGTGAGTTCGAGACGACGCTCAATTCCAAGGAAGACAGGCTGATTGAAAGGTTTACTATTTTAAACTTTCGTTTGTTGAACCTTTTTTGGATCGATTATCACAATTTATAACTTTTTAAGTCTCTTACACCTACCACGAGGTGATGATAGAAGACGTGATGCCGATCTTGTCGACGGAATGGCCGAAGCCAATCTACAACACCTTATCATCGTTGCCTTTCACCTTTACCATAAGGTTTATCTTCACCACATCCCTATATTTTCGATATATGAGCGTAGCCCATAGACATTATCAATATCTAGACCAGTCATTGACCCACCCTGCCTGGCTGTATTTGTTGTTAGTTCCAAAAACTGTTACAAAAGGTCATTTGGTGCTGCATGCAGGACACTGTGACCGAAATCTGAAATACATTCATATGCATTTAGTCACACTGTTTTGGTCCCACTTGCAGCGCTATGTTTTTCTAATGTCTATGGCCTAACCCAATACGTAGCGATAAAATTACACTGGTGCCTTCATCCATTCCTTAGGCGATAACCATCGCGAGCCAGAGGAGGAACTTGAATCTCTTGGACTCAGTTCAGTTGGAAGGTCTCGAGACAATCCTGAACTCACAACTCCAAAACATTTACGACAGGCTGGTCAGCACACGATACTTTTACAAAAAAAATCTTGAATTTTTTTTTCTGTGAATGCAACTACTCTAGACTACTTCCTCCTCAGAGTACCTTCATGGGTCACCCGTCGCTGTCGGTTTCGCAGGAGCAGCAGCTCGCCTTGGTTCTTCTCAGTGATGGGCTGACCGGAAATCAGGTCGAAATTTGAAATTCATCTCGAATTCACTATCCGCACTAACCTATCTCTAAAAAATGAATTGAATTTCAGACGGTCACGCTCGACTCGGAAATCTTGAAGCATCATCTCAAAGTCACAAAACAGATCATCAATCTCCTCGAGTTAACACCAGGTGTTTTTTTTATTTATTTTAAGAATGGGACAACTTATTCTTTTCAAACCGTCACATAGCCAAACTTTAAAACTATGGGCGTCAGCTGGTCATTTTCGTTTTCGCGAAGTAGCAAGTATTCGAGTAAATAAATTGATGATCGACCTCAGGGGATTTTGATTTGAGCGCCAAGTTTCCCCTGCCGGATGGAGTGACTCAGTACCTGTTTGGATCGGCGCCTCACCTGGCTGGCAGGACAAACGAATATCTACACGCAGTCAATGTCATCTACCAGGTACACTCAGGAAGGAAGAGGCGTGTCGCAAAAATTCCACATCGTTCTCTATTACTTCTTTTCATTTTTCAGGACTTGCGACGAATTTTATCGATGAAAGCGCAACGTGGCGAGTTGAGTGCCAAACAAACCATTATGGCCAAGAAAATCATCAACGAGCTGAACAAGCAATCCGTCCAGGTGTCAATATTTATTTTACGTAAAAAGCACGTTACGAGTGAAAAGCCAGACAGTTTTGTAAAGAAAGAAAATCAGTTGGCTTAATGCTAGTTTGACAGCTTAGCCGTAACATTCGAAAATTATACTACAGTGTGTCGTAACAATGCTAGAATATTTATTCACAGATTGATCTGGAAATTTTTTGTAGCACAAATAAAAGAAGATAAAAATGCAAAGTTTTACCTCGTGTCGTACATTTTCATCTTAAAATTGAATGTCGACGAACTCTGGAAATGTGATTGCAGGCGATGGTGTCCATCTTGAAGATCAACGAGACGACGATGACCCCGGAGGATCTGATCGAAGTCATTCAGAAACGCAGGAACGAGAGCGATCTTGAAAGCGACGGACTTGAACTCAAAATCAAAGAGGTTCTTCTTCAGCAAAATATTTACAGAAATGAAATGTAAAAACAATAGAACTCATACAATTTCTTTTCTTTTCTCGTCGAAGGTGGTCTACTTCAAGAAGCTGTCCGCTTGCCGTGATCTCGTCGACCTCATCAAAATACAGCCCGGCGAGGTTCAGGTGAGAATCCTCGAGAAATTAAGCTAGACTGTTTTGTTTTTCGATTTTACCCTTTTACAATTTTTTTTTGTAGATGCCGCAAAATACACCTGATGATTTATTGAGGCTGATATTCTCCACCGATTCGGGTCAACTTGAGCAAGTCGAAAAGTCGAATCTCAACCCGTTCAACCCTAACTGGTCTCCCGGAGAAATCGGAGCTTCGGATGGTAGGAGCCTCGACGACGGAGGGTTCTTCTGCATGCCATGCTTTCACAGGTTCGTCGACACATGAATGGTCCAGATTTGAAGAATTTTTTTTCAATGTGAGAAAAACTAGATGCTTGAATTTTTTCAGGGCTTACGAAAATTGGAAGCGAAGCCAGGGACTCGTCGAAACGACTACCCCTACACTCAACAGAAGGAACGTACCCGAGAAAAAGGTCTCGAGACAATGAATGATTTTCTTAAATTGTGGCAAACCGATTTTCGGGGAATGGCTTGCACCAATTTTTTTTTCATTTCAGGATTTGTTGCACGAATCATTGATCGACCTGGGCCACGAATTTGAATTTCCGAATCTGAGTTACTTACTTCCTCCGGACAGGCGGATGCTCTCGGCCGACGACAGTGACACAAAGGATCCCATGCTTGAAACTCCTCGATCTGTTGAGCAACCAGTGTTTTCAGATCCTATGAAACCATTGACCAACAACCCGATGCTGTACTCGGGTTACATTCTATTCCTCTACAGTCACGTCATTGAGGTAACGATACCAGATTATGTCATAAGACTTTTTTACACATTCTCGAGCAAAAATTTTCAATGTCCAGGTTGCCAGTCGGAGGAAAGCTGCAGGATTGCCAACGAGTTTAGAACAGCAGCTATCGAAGATCTTGAACACACAGAAAAATTCCGTTTACCAAGAGCTTCCGCTCATCCTGGACTCCGGATCGTACTATACAGTCGAGAGACCGTATGGAATTCTGATTCAGGTATTCATGGTAGAGATATGTTAGGATCATTCCGTGCCCGACGACCTGTATAAACTAATGGTTCAAAAAGTGGCACGACGGAAATTTATTTTCGTTCAGACCTTGCCATCGGAGACGTCTGAAGTCGTCCTAAACTTCATCTCGAAGTTCCATCTTGAAGTCGTTAAGAAAATCGTCGACACATTAAACCTGTCGCTTGTCGATGTCGACCCAACGAGGTCGATGCCAGAATTCGTGAAAACTTTCTTATTTGGGTAAAGAAAAAACTCTCTATAACGATCTACCTTTTTTATTCCTTCTTCAAAATGTCCGTCAACTTGCGCTTCCACGGAATACAATCGTTCAATTTACATGCGCTAATGGTCAAACCTATCGCTTGTGTGAACAGGCCCCCTGAAGAGCGAGCAGCTGTAAACGAAGAAAAATTGAGGTCGTTGTTGGAGGCTTACGACTTCGTCAAGGGCTCGCTGATAAAGAAAGACAACCTGGTACCAATGTTAAAAAAATTATTATCTTATGATACGACTAAGCAGTCCCTCTTGAATATTAAGAGCAAAATTATTCTCACTTATAAACTGGTCCAGCTTTTTCAATCGTAACGTGGATTTTCGTGTAAAACTATTTTTATAACATCTTATCACATGTTATTCACAATTGACTTAATTTACGTCTTGTCACAAGAGAAAAGCCAGACAAGTCTATGAGGGAAAGGTTGAGGTATTTTCGTAAAAAGTAGCCTGTTTGGTTGTATTATAATACTGCAGACAATAATTGATACTATCAGGCTCTCTCATTACGATGTAGCTGTCCAAGTTTTTCGCAAAAAAGATGATGTAAAGTTTGGCTGCAGGGACTTCTGACAGAAGAACAAGAATCTCAAGCGCAGGCTGCAATTCTGAAACTGGCAAATCAGCAAAAACCGACAGAGGTTTAATTTTTGAAAACGTTTTCCGCGACAAAATCCACTGGACAAAACAGGATAAGATCGAAATCTTGCTGTAGAAAAAACAGACCGTCTCTCACACAACCACTAAGATCGCTTGTTTGTCATTAAGATTACATAGTTTGTAATTGCATAATGGAAATGTTACCAAGGATTTAATGTTGCAATCGGCGAAACAATATCAATGAAAGAATGTTTAATGCGATGAAGATGCTGCTCATTTGAGTAAGTTACCACGTTTTACTAAAAACAAATTCGATTAGGGAACTGAAGACCTCTCCGCAGACGAAGAGAAAATGAATTTCGATCTGAAAGCCGAAGCCTTGCGAGATTTTATGAACATTCTCGAGATAACAAAAGTTCAAATTCCCGGTAATCTAAATTTAATTGTTGTAGAATTTATTAGTAGATTTGATCGATGATTTCAAAGTACAAATAAGGTCAGACAGACGAAGCTAACGGCACTCCGAACCTTTCTGTCTTTTGCTCATATCAAAACTCTCCTTCCATTCACCAAGATTTGCTAAGTGAAGCAACGATTTGCGTCCACGAAAAAAAAACTGTCGGTAATCTTAAATTTTCGACAGGTGCCTCGAATTTGAACGATAGTGACGCCAGTCATCACCCGCCGCCGACCCCGAGGTTCGAGGGTCTGGCGAGGATCGCAGACTCGACCTCGGTGAGAAGAGTAGCTAGGGTTTCAAGTGTAAACGTAGCATCCTGTTGAAATTAATTCGTGTTAATTGTTGAAACACTACGACTACTTGTGGATAGGGTAGCAACGATTCTTCGCCCTCGAACGACTCGAGCTACGCGGAACGAAATTCGCGACCGACCGGTGAAAATTTGATTCAATACCTTCGCGCGATTATCGATTCAGGCAAGCTCAATATTTTACGTAGGATCGACTTTATCTGTCAGACGAATACGTTTACTCTATGCTTAATTTCTATCCCCAATTTTAATTGACTTTGCTCATAAATCATATTACCTTGCCAGTGAGATTATTTACCTCTGACATTTCAAGATGTGAAGAGTGATTACGGCACCACGACCGTCACGTCGATGGAGTTCGGCGTTTCGCCCTCGTTCGCGCCTGCCGCATTCACTGACGATGAAACTTTTCTTCGACAACTGACTGAACGAAACCAACAAAAATTTCCCGGTGTGGTTTCGTTCTAATCTATGTCTTCATCTGATCTAAAAGTTATGTACGGTCGCCATTACAATATGTGCATAGAGAAAAAATTGTTTCTTTACAAGCTTTTTCATCGGTTTCAGGCTGTCGATCCATTCGATTCCTTGGCACGTTCGACGTCGAACTCGAAGCCGGTATGTTTCAAAATCTTACCGCAGACGACTGGATGTCTTGTGTCGACAGATTCGAGGTTCAACATTCGACTTTAACTTGGCCCGACACACCACTCACTTTAATCGAAAAATTGACGCTCCTCGAACGACATATTGTGCCGCCTCCTCTGGACGTCGATGTTGTCGGCAACGTGACTGTCGACATCATAGATTCCTTCATAAAAAGTGACATCAAGGTATCAGATATTGTCTCGTTCATAATTTAAAAAAGATATTCGTTAAAACGAAAAAGAAAATCAGAAAAAAAATGTTCAGGACGTTGCCGTCTGCAACGTGACGCAGTTCCTCATCAACGATTACTTGGAGCAGCAGCGATTGTCGAACACAAACCTGACCTCCTTCGAGATTCTTCTCTTATCCAGAATGCCCTGCTTTGCTCTTGACATCAGCGATATTTTTCAGACTTTGATGAGACAGTAATTTTTTCATTTTGAATTTCAATTTGTTCCGGCTTACACTCAGTCATTGTTGCCAGATTTGGTGAAATTCCTTTTTATGTCTTATTGGGCTTTTACATGAGAATATGACACAAAATAATGTTCAAATTTTTGGGGAAATTTTTTGACAACAGTGCTCACAAACTCTCTTTAATAAGTTTGTTTGTCACCATGGTTCGACTTATTTTTTAGCAACTCGTCAAAGCAAACGAATCAAATTTATTATCGTAGCCTCAGACAAGAGGAGATGGTAAAGAAAAAAACAAAGAATGCCATGTATACAGAAAAAAAATTTCTCCATATCTAGCCTAACTTACCGCTTCTTGACATGACTTTTTTTCCTCTAGTCCTTCTGCTGCCTTCCTGATTTCTCAATCTCTGAACGACAAAGAAATTTTGATGTACACAAACGATTTCTTGGCGAATCTCAAATCTCTCTCCAAAAAGATTTATTCGCCTGACATGACTCCTCAGGTATCAAAATACATTTTTAAAAAATTTCATTATCTTGTTTTCCTACATAGAGTTTTTAATCTTTTAAAATAATAGTCAAGTAATTTATTAGTACTTCAATTTAAAATAGAATATCGTTTTTATTTTGCACAGTGGTAATCTGATAAATTCAACACATTGTTTAAGGACGTCGAGGCATTGGGACTAGCGATGATAGGCATGTCCCCGCTTCAAATCTACGCACTTGTTGCAAACGGAGCAGCCGTCGGACTCTCACCCAAAGCTCTTACTTACTTCAGAGAGGTCAGTCATGTTCTCCGTAATTGCTTCCACAACGGAAGAACCTGCTTGACCCGAAAAAAAAACTTTTTTTTTCTTTCCAGGATCAATTTCGAGCCATCCCTCGTCACGTATTAGAGATTATTCCAAAAGGACTCGAGATTCGGACTCGAAGATTTCCTTGATTTACCGATATGATCATTAAAGCTTAATTATTTAATCATTGTAATTTTTTTGTAACCATGACTGTGCTAATTATTGAATCAATATTTTTATAGTGTTAAAAAAATCTTAAATAAAGTTTGTATTTTGTACTGACCTCGAGTTTTATGCATTATCGTTCAACAGTGCTGATTCAACTTGTGCCAGAATCAGAATAGATTTCAAACCAAATTATCTAGAAGTAATCTCGTATCAAGCTTAACGCGTCGAGGTTGCGCGAATCTAATTTGTTCGCATAAGTATCTGTACACCAGTAAAACATTGTTTTTCTCCGAGGCACAGATTTCTAAACCACATCGCTTGGTTACCTTGGTTTGTAATTATTTGTGATTGGAACTTTGAATGTGTGTTTTTGTGGCGATCGTATTGTAAAAAATGAAAGAGGTCGTTGAAAAGTTACCATCTATCATAATAGAGCGGCCCAAGATGCCAAGGGCAACTTGGGAAGCCCTAAGAGCCCATATCAACCGTGAACGTTTAAGAAAGAAACAAGAATTAGAACAAAACCAACAGGTAAGGTCGACTGTA
This sequence comes from Apocyclops royi, assembly GCA_900607525.1. Taxonomy (NCBI): domain Eukaryota; kingdom Metazoa; phylum Arthropoda; class Copepoda; order Cyclopoida; family Cyclopidae; genus Apocyclops; species Apocyclops royi. The sequence continues at coordinate 8,507 of LR051300.1, forward strand.
AAGTTAATGAGAAAATAGAAATCATCAAATTTATCCCTCAAACCTTTTTAGTTATGCTCCTAGAGAAGAAAGTTTTTCTTCATGATTTGAGTCTTCACAATTTGATGTTTAAGATTGGTAAGAAAACGTCTCTCCGTCTATTTTTTAAAGCGGAGTGAATGATTTCATCTAAAATGTTTTTTTTTCAAGGTGGAGCGACTCAAACTTGAACGAGAATTGAAGAAAAAGGAGGAAGCGCTCACTCTCGAACAGACGAAAGAACAAATTGCTCAATTAGAAGCCCAACTGACAAAGGTTCAATAAAATATAAACGTCAACTTTTTATAAGTCGAATGGGGATCTCTAAAAATGATTTTTTTTCTCAGCACAAAGAAGAGAAACATCAATTATTTAATACTCTCAAAAAAGTTCTCTACGAAGATGAAACGAAACGGAGGAGCCGAGAAGTGGTAAGCTAAGCCGTTTTTTTAAAAACTTTCGCAACGTAAAAAAAGTGAAAACATATAATACGCGCAAGGAAATGCATCACATGAGTCATGCAAAGTCTGTGAAAATTTGTCGCCAATCTAGAATTTTTACATTCGGGCCATTTTTTTACCTCACAGGTTGTGCCGCACCCTAACCTGTACATGCAAACTACAGGAAGACACGGAAACTCTGCCCACCTGCCAGGTAAGAAAGCCCAAACAATCATATCAAAAATACTTCTTCATTTTCATCGAAAATTTTTCTTTACAATCTTAATCCATCGTGATTTTTTTTTTCAGCTAACTCAGTTTACATGAAACCACATCCTCAACTGGTCACGGGCGTTCCTTCTCTGCCGCTCCAGTCGGTGGCTTCCACTTCGCAACCGGTTACCGTCATTCAACGCACCAAACGGCCGACGTAAGAAACGTTTCAACATCGTTGAATTTTACGCGAAACTGTACGTTACGCTGAAAAACTTTTGGTTGGTAGCATTCCTTTAAAGAGGTGGCAAGTCAGGCCCGAGATCGAGCCTTTTATTTGATTATTGTCTCGGTTTTAGCACAGAGTGACAAAATGTCAAGTAAAGTCCGAACCTTCTTTAACAAGTCATGTCTGTGATACGGAGAACAATAGCAATCAAGCTTCAGTTTCCAAAAATCTTTTTCTTAGGTCCCCGTCACCCGTTCGAGTCGGTCAGACTTACTACCGGCCTCCGGTGGCTGCCACCAGCCTTACTCTGCCTTCTGCCACAAACTCATCTGTGCCTACTAAGTATTTGATCACAACGACGGGAGCTCTGCCGGCAGCAACGTCACTCTACGTGGCCGGTAACCCGCAACCGGCTCCTAGACCAGGTGAGCTTCGATACCTGAGTTTTTTACCTTGTATTTGTCGTTTTCGTTGATTAGATGTAAGTGGATTCAATTCTCGACTCGATTGTTTCAGCCCATTTCGCGGCCACAACTTTGGAAGAATTCCAGCGTGCCGCGGCAGTCGAGAAACAGGTACTGAGTGTTGCCAGAAATATATGATCGATGTTCACCAAATCTTTCTGTCTGACTTTTTCTTCAAGATTAAATGTTTCATAGGATTTAAACTCTGGTCACATTTATTTATCTCGCAGAACCTTTCTGTACCACAGTCTGTAGTCGCTCGCAGCATTGCCCAACTCCAGCAGCAACCCCCAGCAGCCCACGTGACCATCTCAACAGCTCCGGCAACATTCAGAGCAGGTAAGATCATCTGCCGTCGGTAAGATATGTAGTAATGAATTGGTTTTCATGTCTGTTGATGGTAGTAAAATTATAGGTTAAAACTCAGTTTTTTTCTGAGCTTGTTAACCCCTTTCAACTATAGAAAAAAATTTCAACTTTGTCCCCAACAGGCTCTATTGTGACCGGATTTCCGCGATATGCTTCACAACCTGCCACTGCTGCTACGGTTTCCGCCGCCCCAAGGGGTGTTCCTCCCCAGACAAGATTCTATCTGGTCACCTCCGATCAACAGGCTGCCGCATCTCAGAGACAATAAGAGCAATTTAAAAAAATGATTCTTTTCTCGAAACATTTTGTAATAATGCAGCTATGAAATAGCCCTAAACAAAATTTGGTTTATAGTGAGATTTAAAATATTCATGTCGACGCAAAGTCATCACATCGTCTCAAAAAAACAAACCTCAGTTTTAGAAATTGGTCAATTAAAAGAAGTCCTTATAAAAAAATCTTTTCAAAGTAGAAAATTTTTTAATCTTAATATTATTTATACTTTGTAGCCTATTATTTCGATTCATAGCAATACATTGAGAAATTTGGAATAGACATGAAATTACAAGTTTAAATGATTGAACTTCCTACCTTTCCCCCTCACCCCTTCCCACTTCCTTCCTCAAGGTCTATCGAGCTACGATTGAATTGTTTGTTGAAATATTTTACTTAATGCTTCTATCGTGTTCAGTATTTTCATCAAAAGTACAATTTTTTCTTCATTTTTGTGTGACGTTGAGCGCGCAGAAAATTTCTGAATAAATGCCGTGAAACTTTATCGTTAGACATTGTGAGATTAATTTTAGTTTGATTTGATATAAATTTATGAAATTTCTTGAAAGATTTTCAAACATGAAAATTTGTTGCACAAGATTTTTTTTTTTTTTTTTTTTTTTTTTTTTTTTTTTTTAAAAAAATAAATTTAAAAAAATAAAAAAAAAAAAAATTTA
>LR051301.1:0-11183 GCA_900607525.1 Apocyclops royi
TACCAGGTTCATTGCTCTGAAAAAAGTCTTGACTGGAGAAGCATTGAAAATGATTGACGGCTTTCCGCCTACAAATGTGAGTTACCTATGCTACCGCAATTTATCTTCTGAAAAAGACTTATGATAACAAACAAGATTTCTTCAATGACCTGATTAGAAGTATAAACAATCTGCCAATGATGGATGCCAACCTCAAGGCTTTCAACATAAGAATTTAAGTTGTTAACCAGTCAATTCTAGCACGCGATATTTCAGTTGATGGAGTAAATATGGGCATGATCATGGAAGCCATGTTGAAAAAATGCTCATATCGAGTCAAAGCTGTGTGGGCAAAGAAAACACTTTGTTGAAGGAATCCCATGTATCCCATGGGCCATGATCTGACTGTTTCTGACCTGACAGACTTGATTGAAGAACACGTCATGATCCTACTTCAGATTCAAGCTCTTGGAGGTAAAAATTCCCAAGACTCAAAGAAGCCTGAACCTAAGAAAGAAGATGAATGTGCCAAGTCACATGCTACTACAGCAGACGAATGGGCTGAATGCTACGCCCAGATTGGCCAAGAGTCCAAGAAGAAGACAAAGCCGAAGAAGCAAAATAATCAAACTAGTCAGCCCAACACAGCCCAACAGCCCACTCAGCAAAAGCCAGAAAATTTGGGTGAAAGAAAGTGTTTTATATGTTTTATATGCGACAAAACGGGACATTATCCGTGGGGTTGTCCAAAACTTAGTGGCCTTACGATTGATGACATCTGGGAAATTATCCAGAAAATTAATTTATGCCTGGTCACAGAGGAAAATTCTGCAATTTAATAAGACATTTCACTTGCAACACTTGTGGAAAGAAAGGCCATGTCACACGTATGCATGGATCTCATGGGCCAAGCAAAACTCAGCATGCTGAAGCCAGTCAACAGCGTCACGCTATTGCCATGGAAGAAGACTAAGGAGCTGCCAGAGCCGCAGAACTCATTGAAATGGACGGTAAACAATTTGAGCCTCGCTAGAATGTCTCAGATTTGTGGCTAGACCATCAAACGAGGCTGGCACTATGAAAGAAGTGGAGCCGTTTGAGGTCAACGTGTTTCTTGACAGCGGATCACAGCTGTCTATGATGTCGCCTGAGAAGTGTGGAAAACACGGAGTTAAAGGAGAAGTCATTCCCCTCCAGGTAGGAGGAAGCACAGGCAGCAAAAGACTTAGCACTGAAAAATTCAGTTTTATTTGAGGAACCTTAATGACGAATCTGCACTGTGCGTTTGCGTACAAGGATACAAGGCCCACCCTGTTGCCCTGCCTGTGACAGCCAAAATGGACATGACTACGGAGGATCTAGCAGAAGTCAGAAAGTTTGATCTAAGCATTGATCCAGCCAAGCCCGTAACCAAAACGGATGTCATCCTTTGTCATCCCTATTATCCTTTGATTCAAAGAGATGTGTTAGGGCAGGCACCGTCAGGCTTCCCACAAGTCTAAGACTCGTTGCTCCTATGTTTTTTAGCCGGAGCTTTTCATGTAACAGACAAAAGATAAGCTTTTTTGAATCCTGGTCAACTGAATTAGAAGATTTCTGGAATTTAGATCATTTGGGCATCAGTAGTAAAGATTCAAAATTTACTTTGGAAGTGGAAAGAGTACTTGAAATGATGAGAAAAGGATCTTACTTTAAAGCTGATCAGAATCGGTGGTACACAAGTCTATTATGGTTAGATAGTCCTGATCAGCTAGGCACTAATCTCAGTTGTTGTCGCAGAATTGCTAGACATCTGCATACCAGTGCAATAAGAAAAGGTCATGTTAAAGAAATTGACCTAGCATTTCAAGAATTATTTACTGGTAATTTTGCTGAAAGAGTCTTGCTGCCAGAATTTGGTGAAAAGGTATCATATATACTGTGTCACCCTGTTTTTCGTCCAGATAAAGCCACTACAAAGTGCAGAATTGTCATGAATTGCTCATCAAAAACCAAAACTGGTAGATCCTTGAACTGATATTTGCCAAAGGGACCTCTCCTACTTCCAGATTACCCTCATATCCTCATGAGATTTATGGCCAGAAAATACAGTTTCACTCTCGACATTTCAAAAATGTTTGGCAAGTTTCATTAATCGAAGCAGATCGAAATTTTCAACATTTCATTTGGATAAACAAGCAAGGTATTGAGCAACATTGTCGAATGAAAAGTTTAGTATTTGGAGCTGTTTCTAGCCCGTTCCAAGCAATTTGGGTTATTTTGCAGCATGTAGCAATGTTTAAGGACCAGTTCCCCAAAGGTTACGAACATGTAAATTTAAACCTGTACATGGACAATGTTGCATCAAGTGAAAATAGTCTAAAAGATGCTCAGGCCTCAGTAAAGCAATTATTCAAAATTTTTGAACTTGCAAGTATGAGCATACATAAATGGGTTTCAAAAGATGCGTTGGTTTTGAAAGATGTACCCCCGAGTCAATTTCAGAAACAGAAACCGTTAAAATTTTAGGCCAAGGATAGAATTGTAAGAACAATGAGTTGATTTTTCATTTTTCACAATTGACTGAAGAAGAATAAATTGGGATTGACACCAAGCAGTCTTTCTTATCAAAAGTTGCTAAGTTGTTTGACCCCATGGGAATGATCTCCCCTTTCATTCTACAAATCAAACTTTTGTTTCAACTCCTCTGGTCTTATCAAATGAAGTGGGATGACTCCTTACCCGATGCATTGCAAAAAGATTGGTACTCATATAGAGCTTGTATCAAAGATGTGGAAAAAATTAAAATACCACATCAACTAGACGGCGATGAAAAAATTGCAGAACGATGCCTGGTAGTTTTTTGCGATGCAAGTGAAAAAGCTACCGGAGCTGTTGTTTACCTTGTAACGCAGTACAGTAATCAACCAAACACTATAAAGCTCATTTTTTCCAAAGCAAGAGTTGCCCCTGTCAAATTTGGAGCTAAAAAGTTAATGCCTGAACTCACAATTGTGCGACTCGAATTGCTAGCCATGCTGATTGGTTCTGAATTAATTGAGTACGTTAAGACCGGTCTCGAACCATTTTACGGAAAATTAGATTTTCTTTGTTTCGCTGATAGCATGATTAATTTGCAAAGATTAAGAAAGGGTTCAAAAATATTTAAAACTTGGGTTGGCAACTGACTCAAAGAAATTGAAGGAAAAACAAATCCCGATAATTGGCATCATGTGAGAACAAATTTGAACCCAGCTGACCTAGCGAGCTGAGGCGTAAACTCTGTCGAAGAACTCATTAAAAGTGAACTTTGGTGGTCTGGTCCGAGTTTTTGAAAAATGAATTTTCTGATTGGCCCCTAACTCAAAAGGTTGAACCCATCTCTACTGAGGATATTGAGGAGTTAAATATTGCTGATTTGTTTTTGCAAACATCAAATGAAAAACAAACTGAATGCCCGAATCGAACAACAGAAAAGATTTTGAGCTGGAAAAAATTAATTAACTTATTCTGTTATTTCTTGATAATGGGACATCCTTCATTTAAAATGTACCAAAAAGGTGCTCGCTCAGTTGCTGAAGACGTGCAAATTGAAACTAGTGTTTTTAAAATTATTCAGTCATCTGCCTATTCAGCAGAAATTAATGCTTTGAAAAGCGGTTAGCAAATCGATAAAAAATCAAGTCTGAAGAAGCAACAGCTATGGCTAGACCCTGAAGGAATGTTAAGAACAATTACTAGATTTGATTACCCAATACAAAAAAGTTTGATGAAAAAAGACCGCTAATATTACCACATCATAATAGATTGGTGGAATTATTTGTTCTTGATTTACACGAACAATATTATCATGAGGGATCGAACTTTATTTTGAATTTTATTAATCAAAAATTATATTTAATCAAGGGGAGAATCAAAACTAAATGCATTTTATTGAAATGTCTCCAACAAGGGTGTTTGAAGCCAAAGCCGTTAGAGCAACAGATGGCTAATTTGCTGACTAATAGGATTGATAGTCCCTCATGCTATAGGGTCGTAGCTTGTGACCTCTTCAGACCTTTGTGCGTCAAGCAAACTGAGCAGTCAAAGCAAGCTAACAGAAAATGCTATGGCGAAATTTTCACTTGTCTCTTTTCTCGTGGTGTACATTTAGAGTTAATGCCTACGCAAGGTACTGACTCATTCCTTGATGCCTTTAGAAAGTTCGCTGCAAGAAAAGGTTTGCCTTCCGTAATTTATTCAGACAATGGTAAATACTTTGTAGCGGCAAACAAAGAACTGAAACAAGTTTTTTCATCTATTAATTGGACGAAAGTAAATAACTTTGCAAGAGAAAAAGGCATCGAGTGGATTTACAATGTACTGCTTGCCCCCCATAAGCTTGGGATAGTTGAGCGTATGGTAGCCATGACAAAACGACCTTTAAAGGCCATTACAAAAGGCCACACTTTGACCTTTACTCAGCTCGAACTCGTTCTGATTAAAATAGAAGCAATTGTTAATTCGTGACCTTTAAGCGAAGTTTCTCAGACCTGGTTGAAAGCAGTGATGCCTGCTGAATTAAATTTAGGCAGGCCTTTGTACGTCCTGCCACTTCCCAAAAAGGCTCCTAACTTGAATAATACATCCCAGTGGAAGAAAAGAAAACAAATTCTAAAGAACTTTTGGGATCTGTGGTCTCACACTCCCTTAAAATTAGACAAAAATGGACAATTCCTAAAGAGCTAGATTTACTAGGAAAAATGGTACTCATAAATGAAAAGGGTCCATTCCTAGACTGGAAACAGGCCAGAATAATTAGAGTTTCGTCACCAGGACCTGATAATCTGATTAGGGATGTTGAAATCAAAACACCACAAGGTTCCTTCATTAGATCAATCAAAAATTTAAGCTTGATTGAAAATTTTTTGTGAAGCAAATTTGCTCTAATTTCACAAGCCAAGCTAACCTGTAAACAATAAAATGAAAAATAAAATACAAGGTTGATCACAGATTCCCAACCACTTTTCCAGACTTTTAACAGTCCATGTTGACTCTAATAAGTTAAGACGTCCATGCTTAAAACTTTTTCCACTGGGGGAGAGGGATGGGGGAGCAAAAAGCAAAAAAAGATTTTAAAATTAATAAGCTCTAGCAACACAAACGGAAGATCAATGAGAGGTGAGCCACATGAGTCAGCAAAATAAAGATGCTCAGCAACAAGCCACACCAAAGTCAGTTCACTTGGAAAACTGAAAAGAAAAACTTCTGATCCTAAGTATGCAAGAGTTGATAGAAAGAAGTAGAGCACTTCACATCTCAAATCAAAGACTTTGGAATAGAAACAGAAACAGTCGTTTGCCTACTCACAGTGAAGCAGCTAGACCTCCTGCATACAAGAAGCCTTAATAGCAGTTATGAACCCGAGACATAGAATTAACACAGATAGAGATGCAAGTGAGGCTGAGTGGTCTCCTCAAAGAAGGACATTATCAGATCCTGCATTGGAAGGCAGCGTACAACAAGAATTGGGCGCAGTTGCTCTCCAGTTGATCAGAGAAGCAAGAAGTTCGGTAGTCGTGACAAGAACAAACACAGTCACAGGTGCGAGAGCAATCCAGGCAATAGTAACCGTTACTACGACAGCTGTTGTGGCCCCCGTTTCATCTGATTGGAATGAAGACAGACCCATTAACACTACAAGTAACAGGCCTACCAACCAGTATCCCCCACTTCGGCACCCCAGACGATGATTGCTAGGCCTGATACCACCTCCGCTCAGAATCTTCAGGCTGGCTCGGCAAGATCCATGACTAAATGTGAGAGAAAACGCACTGCCTGCTGGAGCTGAAATTGAGGATGATGACAACTCATTGGAACTCATCATGATTGACCCCCTGCCTGGCTACAGACATAGTAGGCAAGCACAAAGGAGAAGGAACCGACAAAATAGACTGGATGAAGAGAGGCAAAGAAGACTTCAGGAGCTTGAACCCTACAAGCCCTTGGCAACAGAGCTGGGTTTGGCAGAAAGAGATCTTTGGAGAGCCATTAACTGACCTCCAAGAAGAGGAGACCAACATATTGAGAGATTTATAATTGGAGAAGAAGCCAATAGAAGACAAGCCAGATCTCAGACACAGCACCCTCCTGATGAAGAAATGGTAAAATGAGAAAAATTAGTTGACAAAATGCAAGAATATATGTCGCTGATTGAAAACATTTCCAAAAATAGTTGCTGGAGGTTGACGACCCTTGAGTTGGAAACTTTGCAGGATATGTTGTATCTCGCTAAAAGACATGTGGTCAACATTTTGGAAGACAAATGGAACGCCGAGCAAACCAGAGCACACTAAAATTCAGGTTGCCAAATAACTGTACAGAAAACCTCTGTAGAAAGTGTAAATATTGTAGAAATGAGGACTGATATATGCTATTTGATGAACACCTGTCCCGAGTTGAAAAGAAGAGAGAAAGATTTCATTGAAAAAGCCGAAAACGTTATTTGAGGCTCAAATCAGGGTGGCCAACTTGATTAGGCATTTCTGGAACGACCTTAACTCTGAGGAAAAAACTCAGAAATTACCTGATGAGAGCACCGAACGCTCCAAGTGTTTATTGAAATGAAACACTTAGGCTGACAATGGAACTTTGATAGTGACATAAGACCTGCCCCGAACACTAGAAATTATTTGTTTGGCGAGATGATTTGTTATGTATAAAGTGTCTATTTGGAGTGAAGAGTTTCAAGAAGATAAGCAAATAATGATTTGAACTCAAAAGACTTTTTATAAACTTTTTCAGTGAGTCATGAAGAGCCTTCTGATCCTTGTGACTGTACTCTGTTTGGCTGTTGCTGACAATCATTTGAAGGCCCATGTTGCATTTAAAAAGCATGGAATGTATGCGGCTGGAGTAAAACGCGGACATCTATACCTGCCCCTGGACCTCCAAGCGGTCAGAGATGCGGTGGGTAGCCTGATCCAGGACATCAATCCACTGAAGACTTTAATTTCAGCTGAGAGCAATGATTTGCAGAAAAAGCATGCTAAATCTAGTATCCTTATGCTCACACTGCAAGAAACTCCGACGGAACTGGACACGACATTTAAACGGTACTGTGTTATGACAAACATGGAACCAATCATACCGATCGGCTTCTCCCGGGCCGACATCAATTCATTGGTTGACTCCATGAAGTCATTAGAAATGCATTCAAGGCAACAAAAAGAGTTGACGTACCTCCAGACGATTCGTGGAAAATGTCAGGTCGAGTTTTTGTCACTGGGATTAAGCTTGTATAATTTTTATGAATTGAACCAGCTAGCTAATGAGATTGATAATCAGCAAAAAGGCATCGAGGTACTCAGACACACTGTTGAGCATACTGCCTTAGTTACTAATCAACTTGTAGACACTGTGAACAAATACAAATTAGTTTTGAGCAAGTCTGCCAAAAAATTGAATAATGGAATGTTTGAACTGTACCAAATCGAAGTCTACTTGCAACTCAATGCTCATTTTCAAAAAATGATAAATGAAATTAACTTGCTCGTCAACGGATTAGGTGACTTGTTCCAAGGTAGACTAAGCCCTATTGTTTTAAATTGACCTCGTGTAGAAAATGCCATGACCACATTGCACAAAAAAGCAGACAAACAAAAGATGCGCCCAATATTTTCTGAATGGGGCTGGATTCTAAATTCACCTTTTTCGTTTTTTATTGATAGAAACATTTTGAAACTGTACGTGCACATCCCCTATTACACTGACAATTTGTACCCTGTGTATGAATACTTGGACCTACCGATTGTAGCTTATAATTACAAAGAGAATGGTCTTGCGCTAGTTACTAGTCCCTTGGAACGTTACATTGCGATTGATCCTAAAACCCATGTGGGTAAAACAATGACAAAAACAGAATTTGATGAGTGTCAAAGTTACCAGCTCAGAGACAAGAAAGTATTTGTTTGTGATGACTCTGCAATTATTGAGACACATTTAGACAAGACCTGTCTCGGCTTACTATTTACCAGCATTTTTGAATAGAATGATTTAGAAAAGGTCTGCTACCTAAAGTTATCGTTCCCCAGAGCTCACTATCATGCTTTAGGCTACGACAAGCTAGCATACTGACTACCTCAAAATTCCGAGACTAGATTAGACTGTAAAAATATTTCTCGGATAGTCGTACATGAAAAAGTAGGGCTACACATTGAAAAGATTCCTAGCAACTGTCAATTTACTGCCTGCACATTTCATTTGTTCCATAGAATGGTCTTAGCATGAGTACAGAACCATGGATCATGTTTCCTCGAGAAATGCCTTTCACACACTTAACTTTTGACTGGTCCGAAGCCGAGTATTTCCTGAGCTCGATCACCGGACAGCACCAATTGACCAAGGTGTCAATGGATGAGTCTCATCACCACGCCTGGTCAAACCGAGTGCATGGATCTTACGACGCAACAACTATGGTCGTAATTAACATCATTGTTTGTTTACTATGCGTCAGAGCATACTATTTGAGGAGATGGTGGAATTGACATCAGGAAGAGAAGAAGAGCAAGGCAGTGAAGAAAAGGGACATTGAACTTCAAGAAGTGAAAAGTATTCGAAAGTCCCCCAAAGATGTTATTTTGAGAATCATGATATGTCATCGTGAGGGCAAGTTTGTCAATGACTCTGCTTGTCGACAGGTGCAAAAAGTAGAAAGAGCTTTTAAAGTGATAATTTAGTTTTCTTTCATTTGATCATAATGTTGTTCTGTGCGCACGCTGTTCTGTTCCAGCAAAATATTTTTTTAAGCTCTGTTAAAAATTGCCTTCATTCCTTTGAGCTTCATATTTAGCTTTGATATTGTATTGAATTGGCCACATTTTTTCATTGAAACGTCTGTATCGCTGACCTAGAGACGGTGAGAATTATTCGAACAACTTAATCTTGACTTTCATTTGTCCATCATGATTTGCGGAATTTTGCAGTGGAAAATTACCGCGCTCCAAGGAGTGGCAATGCGAGGTTTCATAATTTTACCCTGTACATATTTCATCAGTTCAGATCCAATATTCGAACAATTAAGAATTCAAATATCCATTGGATTTCTTCATAAAGGTGCTTAACAGATCATTCATTATCTCAGTGTGAATAAGGTGCAGGTTTAGTGATACGAACTTTCATTCATGAACATATACATAGACACATAAGACTGTTGTACAAATAAGCAGAGGTTTTAGAGAGTTGCTGTTTAACAATCAGTACCCACACGGCGAAAAGGTTACCAACTAAGGCTCGACAAAAAAGGCTACGTTGCAAACAAATGGTTGCTTCCGGTGAGCCGGAGGAAACCTGAGAATGAGTGGACCAAAGAATATCTGTTCCTTCTGATTATCACAGTCCTCTATAAATTGAGCCAATAGAACAGTACCACTCCAAGTGTTTGTGTACAAAAAACCCTGCAGTGAGAAAAAAGTTGTTTGTACCATAAATGTCATTGCTCAGAAAGCTGCTGAGTGCGAGCAGCAGAAACGAGGAAAACAAAGGTGATGAGCAAGTAACGTTACCACCTCAGCCGCCATGGCAGCCGAATCTGCCAGAAGAAGGTGAACCTCAGCCAGAAGGTGAACCTCAGTCTGAAGCTGAACAGGAGCCCGCAGACGATTCTCAGTACAAAGACTCAAGACAAGAGCAAGAGGAGACGAGCGATTCAGAGGAGGCTGAGCCCGAGCAGGTACCACACGATGAGAAAGACCTTGTAGTTGATGACATGGCGTCTGGTTTGGGAGGTGCCACAGGAGGTGCTGCAGGAGGCAAGAATAGTCATGTGAAGTCATTGAAAAAAGACAGGCAATATTCGAAGTCCTCATTATGCAAATGGTTAATGATTTGCTGGGACTTTGCAACAAACCAGCTGAGCACGACTTATGTGAATTGAATCAAAAGCTACAGGAGGTAAACTTGGCATTCCAGGCAGTTACAAAACGCCACCATGATTACCTGAAGGCGATGGCTGAAGCCAAACAAGCCATAACAGGAACGGAATTAGAATACCTTGATGCTGCTCAAAAGCAACTCATGGAAGTCACTGGTAAATTGAAAGATATTCACAGAGAAGGGATGTATCAAGGAGCCGCAGAAGCCAGAAGTTTAGAGCGTTCCTCCAGAAAAACCAGAAGCATTCGGAGAGCACCTGCAGATGATGAAGGTGAAGATCCAGGTGAAGGACCGAGTGGAGCTGCTGGATGAGCCATACTCCGCACTACTGAATGGACTCCAGCCCCAGTTGTCCCCAGAGCACCTATACCAGAACCAAGACTGCCGTCTTCAGACCCCAGATACTCAGGCGACACAGACGAGATCAGGAGAGAAGCCCTATATTTGACAGGCGTTCATCACGACATGTGGTTACCCGCATTAGCCGACACTATTGAGGATTCGGCACAGATGCTAGTCAGACATCTTGTCTCAGGACAATGTTACGTGAAGTTTTTCAGCGGATCAGCAAAGGAATGGCCAGAATTTTTCACTTCATGGGTTGATTATGACAGGATCTAAGCAGATGCTAGGAAAACTTACTATACCAAAAAAGATGTTAACCAACCTAAAGGCTATATGTTTCCTTGGGAAGTGCCTGGCATGCCTAAAAGTAATTTCAGTGGAGTTGGATACCCTATGTGATGGTAGGCTCTGGGTAACTCAGATAGAATGTCTTAATAACTAATGGAATCAGCTCACCTTGCTTATTGGCCAATCCTAATAGCTTATTATATTGTAATAGCTATAATTAATTACCTTGATTAACTCATTTTCCTTTAACCTCAAAGTTGACCGTTCTTCAGAGGGACAAGACTTCAGAGATTTCTCAAGTTTATTTTTCAGCAAAGCGAAGAGTATACAGCTATGGTTCTCACAAAAGAGAGGATGATCAAGCAAAGGGGCATGGGTTTTTATAGTAGGCAAAAAGGAATATACTTCCACATAGGGAGAAATGTTTCTATGCACAAAATGCTGATGTCATTTTGTGCAGTTGCAAAAAACCAGAATATTGCAGTGAAAACAAATTGCAGCAAGTGAAAAACAATCTTACAATCAAATGTTGGGATTCATATTTCGAATTAAATTTAGGGTGAAATTACAAGTAGCATATCTTTCCCGAAAGCATGTTTCATATAATTAATAACATTTAAAGTACATAAATGATCAGTGAAATGCCACACCCTATGAGTTATGAAGAGGATACTGAAATT
>LR051303.1:0-11169 GCA_900607525.1 Apocyclops royi
ATTAAATATTGGCAGTGGCGCTAGTCAACCCACACAAGGATATAATGAGTGATTTATTTGAACCCAAATTGGTTCAGACGCATGTCGGTACGTTGACATAATTTTTTTTAGATAGAATTTGTTACTATTGTTAATGAGCCTTTAGGAACAAATAAGCAAGGATACAAGAATTATTTAAACATACAATTGAAAATTTTCAGAGAGTGCTCTAGACCCAGGTCGGGGATCAAACCCAAGCGAGTAGCGCCATTAAAAAGTAATGACCTCGTCCGGATGCCGCCCCCATTCGAACATGTAGGCCCGACGTGTTGTGCCAAAAAAAGTTTCCCCAGAATCTGATCGTCCGGATGTCCGGACCAGGGCTCTAGAGGGCGGCAAAAAACGCGTCCGGACCCAGGGGCCGCATCCGGACGAGGGCAGCACTTTTTAACACCCCCTTTTCATAAACCATACAGCTCTTCTTAGGGTTTGATTAATCTATTTCGGGTCTTTGCGCATATCTAGTCACAGTATCTTTTTTTAACAGTGCTATAGACAATGTTTAACGATTGCAAATAAGTTTCATTGTGCTCAATAATTTCATAACTCAAATTAGGATTTTATCACCAGTTCAACAATTAATTTGAGTCCAGTTGTTATAATGTTTGCTTTGCAATCATAATGATTATTTGACAGAAGTGTTATATTTGAATGTCAATTAAATTTGAAATATCACAAGAATCATAATATTACAGTTTATTTTTACAATTATAATTAAAGAGTTGCATCTCAATTGGTCGAATTAGCCAATCGCTAAATTGAAGAAAAGATATGGAAAATGCCCTTGACAAAAACTTTTATCAAAGATTGGTTTAAATATTTTTTTTAGCATTTCGAAATTAAAGCATAAAAATTAAATTAAATAAAAATTAAAATTAAATTTAAAGCCAAAAAGAAACATGTTTGAAATCTGTTAAGTGACAAAAATCTTAAGTCAGGTTTACTTGTGGTTTCTTTACATACCCTTGACTTTATAACCATGAATCATAATTATTTGCATTTCTTTGGAAGTCTAGATACATATTTCCATTTTTCAGTAGTGATAGGCAATTTATTTCCAAGTGTCAACATTAATTTTTAATGGCCCCTCCAGTGTTTAAAGGTCCGTTTAAAAGAACCACAATCATCAAGGACACTGCCATTGGCAGCCAAGGAAATAAGCAAGATTAATGTATAGGTCAGTCACTTGGCCAATTTTTTTAGCATCTTCATATGACATCATAGCACACAAGTAGCAAATAAAACAGGCCATATCTTTAATATACAAGATTTGTTTTAAGTATCATTTAGAATTTTTATAGCCAATGATACCAACTTCTATCAGATGTTAAAAAAACTGAATGTAAATACTCCAGTATTAAAGAAAAAAGCTCTTGAAATTTGCCCTCTGTGACATCATCAAAAATGTATGCTCTCAGGTAAAGTAGCTAAATATGTAAGCGGTCAACTTCCGCTTTATGAATCTTGAAAATAAGAAACTTTTACACTTATTTTCCAGCATTTTTCAGACTTCAAAATGAGGCTATATGTTGGATTTTTTGCCATTCACACAGGCAGTGGTATTTAACTTCATATAGACCAATTTTGAATACTCATTATAGAAAAGTATAACTTACTGTGAATAGTGGTGACTATTATGAGGGTGGTAGTTTTAAGCAGACTCTATAAAGAACAAATTTGACAAAATAATGTGAGTCTCTCAAATTTCTAGAAAACCTCTATCCTTGATTTAAGGGACCCAGCTCACTTGGAGTGACAGGTGACAAACAGAGATTTTATATTTCAAGCTGAAACTTTTGTAACTGTCCGAGCTCAAATGGGTCTTAAGACTGTCTAAAGAAACTTGACTTGAGCATGACTAAAATGAAAATTAGGTATTGCCATGGTGCCAGTAATTAACTTACATTGGCTGTTGGATCAACTTGGTAATCCCTCATGAGGCATGTCTGAAAATTAGCATAAGACTGTCTTAAGTCAGTTTTAAGCCATCTGACTTAAGCTAAAGCAGATATGTACAAAAGTTTCAGCTTCTATCTTTTCTTCCTAGTCTATATGTTAACTTGTATAATATATTGAATTGTGGCTTCTCATTTCTTGATGTAACTGTAAAAAAAACCACTTCTACATCTCAACATCAACTCCAGATGGGTTGAAGTATAGCCTGAAAGGAAAGGCATTCATAAGTCTTAATATCTTAGAATACTTGAGCAAACCTTAACTGACTATTAGTTGAATGATATTTTTACCAATTTTTTATTGGTAAAAAACAGTAAAGTTATGTATATTGAGCTATAATAGCTCTACTAGATGGTGATGTAAATTAGGGGTGAGTTGCTCTATTAAAAAGCTAAGGACTGTTTTAGGCTCTTTAAGTCCAGTCTTTTGCCTCAGCAACGGGACTGAGGAGGTCTTGAGTAACAACCTAGATTTCAAATGTGTGTATATATGTCTGTGTGCTTACTAGCTGATCTTATACTTGTTTTATTTTTTATATTTTATGAAATGTATTCAGTTTCCTTCCAAACTCGGTCAAATCTTAATAATTTTACTTAGTTCAAGGGAAGATATTATTGATCAATCTGTTGGAAATTAGCACCAATAGCAGTGTAATTCTTGGATATACATTACACTGCATTTGTCATACAAATGATATAATTAATTTCAAATGTTTTATCGAAGGCAAAGTACTTTCATAATTGGGAGTGAAGTCGGGGTCAATTTGGTTGAGTTTAATACGCAGTGTTGGCAAGAACCTAAAATGAACACCAGGTAACCTCTGACATCAGAGACAAGCCTTTTATACAATTATTGGACTGCAATAAGGATTAAAAGGTAGTTGTAACCATACAACGGCTAAAACATATTTCAGCTAGTGGGGCTTAATTGTTTTCATGTATTTATGGGTCTGTGTTGTCTATAACTTAATGATCATTGTGGTCAAATGTCAAATTGTCGCATTTCACATCGCGATAATGTACGAACTCTTTCTATCACAGCTCATAAGTTGAGTTGACCGACATGATCATATAACTGACAAGTCAACCAAATACTTAATCGACATGATGATCAAATTCATTCCTTCTTTAGTCAAGTGTTGATGATAGTTTTTATTGACACTGACGTCATCTTGAGAGATAATTTATAAATTAGGAACTCACATACATAATATATCTGTTACTTGTCACGTTTTGTCTCTTAAAATCATTATTCACGATATATAAAATTTCGCGAAGTGCTAAAAATAAAAAAAATAATCCAAAAATTATTAAAGAAATGATAATATACGTTAAAATCTTTTTATCCTTATTTTTCTTGTCAATATTGACTTTATTTCACCAAAAACCAAATTCAGCGAAAAACAGTTTAAAGAATAAATTAAAGAAATTGTGATGGTCTCATAGCGGCAATTTGTCTTTTCGGCCAAATAATAGACGCGGCTCGTTGCTCCATTTTTGTGGTGAGTGTATGAAACCTTTCTCACTCGCGTAGCTTCGATTCTACAGCTGAGAGAAAGCTCACCCGCCATGCAAAATTATCGATTGTAAATAGTGAATGAAAAAAAAATATCGGTGCCCTTTTTAAGACAAAAAATGAACCTGGAAAATATTTGATTTACGTTTGTGAAAATCTAACAAAAAAATATCTTTGGTTTCATTATCAGGTGAGAAACATCATTTGATTAATTAAATCTGTAATTTTGTGAAAGTAGAATAAAATTCCAAATATGTTAATCAACATTGTAGATATTGAACATGCAATGTATTTATAACCGGTGTTTTGTATTGTTTTATTTACTCTTGTTTCTTATAGAGCTAAATTCATCACCTCTATCAATGTTAGGTAGGTACATAGTATTTCATATTAGAACGTAACGTGAGACTCAGATAGATAATTTAAAATTGTAATTAATATTTTAGACAAGACGTAAAAGCTATTGAACAGCTACGTATATTTTTCATCTTTCACCTGGACCCACCTTGGACCCCTTACCCCACCCCCGACCCTTTAAGCCCCATCTTTTTTTACGTTATTAGAAGCCTGACCTAGGTTTGTAAATTAAGTAATCATTAAAGCAATAAAAAATTTTCAATGCATGAAAAGAACTGTCTTAATTAATGGAGATTGTTCCAGGATGAGTGCCAGCTGTCGGTCAAGCTGCTGTCGCACAAGCTGTTGTCATGCCGGACCCAGGGGGATGACCGTATTCTTTGCTGTTGTTGGACTACTAATCTCAGCAGCTGTCATTGTTCCTCCCGTTTATGTCCACGAGACAGATCAGGTATCTTTGGTACGATTAAGCTATCCCACTCTTTTACACGCTTTGCAAAATGGCCCAGCTTTCTGTCGTAACGTGGAAAAATAAACTAGAAAACTTTGATTGTGCTACGTTCAAAATCTGAGATGGCGATGTATCGAATCTTTTTCTCACGAATCGAGATCTTAAAAGGTATATGTAAGAGCCACGTTTACAGATTTCTGGTTGCAGAGAAGTGCTAACGCGGGGAATAACACTCTACGAGGGAGCTCCTGTCAAACCAGTTTAAATTTGGCTTTTTTAAAAATAAATAAAATTATTTTTTTAAGTAAAGAGCACAAGCTTGGCAGGTGGAAGTCCTTTTCCCCTCCTCAGCACTTCCCTGCCTGAATGTCATTCTCCTAGGGTGGTACACGGAATGTCGAAAGTGTAGTTTGCTGAAATGACAAATGTGCATTTTGTCGAAAGTGCATTTTTGTCAAAAACACAATCTGTCAAATGAAATGTCGAAAAATAAAGTGCAAAAATGTTGAAAAGCTCAAAATGTCAAAAAAAGTATTTCTTACCTGACCTAACCTTACCAGTGCCTCACCCATCCCAGATGGGGCACTGGATCCCTCAGGAGTAGTCATTTAAGGCTTTCAACAAAATGCATAAAATAGATGGGAATTTTTTTTACAAAATGTGTTTTCAACCATTATTTGCACTTCAACAAAGTGATTTTTCACCTAATTGAAATTTGACAAAAAGTGCATACGACAAACTGCACTTTCGACTTTCCGTGTCTACCCCATTCTACCACATTGCTACATTGGCTTTGGAATTTACTTTTAAAACACTGTAACTTTTGATTGCCTTTGGGTGACAAAGACTTGTCTAAGATAACTTCCTCAGGTCTCTCTCACCAATCTGTCAAAGCTGACTGAAAGACAAGGCCATCAAATCATAATTGATTTATTCAGGATAAAGACAGTCAATTTATAGCAAAAAGATAGTATTGTTTTTTTGCGACAGTCGGCTTGGGCTGGCTTGATGATAGAGAATGTTTTGATGAATTTCTTCATTTTGGTAATCTTCAAAACAAATATGATCTAAAAAGTGATGAATATTATCTGAATTAAAACCCTTATGAGTTATGTGAGCAAAAAAAAACTTTTATGCTGATTGGTCACCTAATTTTTCAATGCGCCAAGCAGTCTATGCCTCAGTAGCAGAATTTATGCATACAAAAAACTCTTAATCTTGTAAACAACTAATAGTTTTCACCAATCTCCACCAAACCCATCCATACATAATCACCAGTTCCAAACCCATC
The DNA here is from genome assembly GCA_900607525.1 of Apocyclops royi. NCBI lineage: Eukaryota > Metazoa > Arthropoda > Copepoda > Cyclopoida > Cyclopidae > Apocyclops > Apocyclops royi. Next base: position 5,610 of record LR051303.1, read on the forward strand.
CATACATAATCACCAGTTCCAAACCCATCCATACATAATCTTCAGTTCAAAACCCATCCATATATAATCATCAGTTCATTTATCACCTCTACTAGGCCATAGTGTAAACTCTGTAATAGGGTCATTTGGTCGTATGATCTGGCCTCCTAGAGAAGAAGAGCAACTAATAGATGTCATTATTGTTCCAAAATTACATTTTCATGAAAGAAAAACAAGAATTTTGCTAACAATTCTTTTCCAACTAGTGAAACTATCGGTTAGATTTTAAAACATTAAATCAATTTTACATTAGTACCATTTCACAGAATCATGTGTGCAAATTAATTTCACTTTTTACAAAAGGGTCTATGTAAATAAATAATGTTTCCAATTACGAAGGAAAGAAGTCCTTCAAGAAATAGAAAGCTTATTGTTCAGAGGGGATTTAAAAATAACCATGACAGAAATTTGACAAGGTAGTAAAAAACAATAATGAACTGGCAACGTTGATTTAGGATTACAAGAAACTATTTCCGGTTTTAAAATACGGACGCATCTACCTGGAAGAAGTGACGCGCAACTTCCACGGGACGACCATGGAGCGCTACAATAATGATTCCCACTTCAATGTTCCTCCTTCGAGAGAGGAAACCTACAAGTAATTTTGGATTAGTGATAATCAAAGAAATACATATGAACTTGTTCCAGTCAGGGAAGTAATCCTTTTGACTAACATTTTAGATATTTGTGTTCTCTTGTAGGTATTACCTTAGTTCAGTGTTTCTGTAGATTGAAACTAAAGTATCTTTGGCTGGTGCTGAATTCTTCGCCTCGGATACCATTAAAATTCAGCAAAGTTTTTATTATAAACAAAATATATTATCGATAGTACGAACCATAAACATGTATGAGCCTAACATTTCAAACACAGAAGCCTATGTACCCAAATAGAGATGTGAGCGGGACGATCCAGCTGCCCATTGAATTAGCCCGTGCCAACGGATTCTTTGGTTATTCTGACCCGACACGGCACGGGATATCTAAGACTGTTTCCCCCTCTAACCTCAATTCTTGGCTGAATTGGTGAATGAATGGTTATTGCCCTAATCAAATTCTTTGAACAGAAATTCTAAGGCTGATCTAAAAATGTCGAGTCAAGGCCCCTAAATGACTTAAATGTTCAACCAGTTACCCTGATATGCAGTTATTTGGCTCACATGTAGAATTAGCCTATTCTTAACTTCTTGTCAAAGATGATCTCTTTTTCGTGTTTAAGTTTTTATTCGTTACGTCACTAAGTAGATCTGTGACGTACCATTTCCCCCAAAATGACCTTTTACATTTCCAGGTTGGCCATATTCCAGTTGCTCGATGACACTGAGAGGATGGCGCCTTACCTTGCTTTCACCTCTTTTGTCATTGGAAGTCTCAACATTCCCTTAGATCTCCTTCTCCTCGGTGGCGCCCTCTTTCGTCAGTCTTGTGGGCTACTGCCTTGGATAATTATTACTCTGATTGTAAGATTTTAACATTTTAAGATACCTTAGATACCTAAGACATGCTTGAAAATATTCTACCCCTGTCACCTCTATTACTTATTTTTGTCATTGTTCTACTTCAGTGGAAACTGAGATTCATTGAACGTGAATCTTGTTGAAATCTTTTAAAATACAATTTTTATTGTAGAGAAATGAAGTTATTCTTATAATCGCAATAGCTATTTTTATCAAATTCTTGTGCTTCAAATGAAACTGTTTAATACTCTTTTACTAATAATAGATTTAATCCAAAGTATTAGTCCATCGACGAGGACGTTCGTGACAACTAATTCGCTTAAAAATATCGTCTACGAATTTTTTTTTTGCTTAGTCATAAACGCAAAGTATGACGATATCAAAAGATGGCCAGAAAATATAAAAATAGCGCTTGTAGATGTTTTCGTGTAATTTGCTACAGGAACATATTGTCATGGGTGTACCCCTGATCATCTTCTTTGGACTGATTTCGTTGTACCTTGCTGCACAGTTACACCTTTACGTGGTCGGAGCTGCCCTTATAACAACAACAATAACTGTCTTCTGTGTGTCAATGTCATCCTGGTATGAATGTTTTACAACTCAATTCCGCGAAAAAGCATGGGACGATTGACAAGCTTAAAATTATCTAAATTACTACGACCATAAGCTAATTCCAACCTCAAGTAACCCTTTCTGCGTTTCGAAATTAGTTTACCACAAGCAATAGAAGAAATTCAGTATGAATTGTACTAATTTCTCACACTTCTAAGTAAAACTAACTAACTAGGCTAAGCCTGGCTTGGCTACGCAAGTCTAAAACGATAAACAATTTTGTATACAGATAAGGTCGGGTTATTTTATTCCGACAAAATTTTTCACCTTTGGTTTTTAAGACTAGCAAGTGAATTGTAGTCATATTTGTATTTGTCAAGTCAAGTGTATGTCAAAGATATATTTCAAGAATATGCTGTTTCGCGAAATAAATAAACGTTTCTTAGCGAAACGACGATTGTTCTTTTATAAATTAAACTGCAGGTTTACTGTCGTTTCGTGTTACAACATGTTCAGACGACCTTCGACATCAGCGTCGATTCGTCCTTCATATCTTTATGATGAAGATCAGGTAACAATTGCATTTCGTAATTTTTTAATATTAAGAGTATGACTGAGCAATCCCGGCACGTTAAAAAATTTTCGTCATTGATAAACCCACCGAGCTTTTCTGCCGTGACAGCTGATATTAAATGTCTAAAAAGTATCATGTGAAACAACTAATCAATTATATTATGATTCAAAAACTAAAATCATATTCACCAAACTGATCAGGCTGTTCTTTCGTTTTGTAATAATTTTAAAAAACTTTACAAGTTTGGGTACAAAATTTCAAAAAACAATTTTCAATCGTGCAATACAATTAAGATGTCCTAGCACAATGAAACATTTCCTGGCCTAGCTTTGGCTATACGTCTAATTTGAGCTTTATCAAAAGAAAAAAAGGGGAATTAAAAAAAATGGTGTGGACACAGAAAATCAAAAGTACACTTTGTCGAGTAGACAATTTATCGAATTTCAGTCGGTCGAAAGCATACTTTGTCATAGTGTAAAATGGAGAAAACCCAATTTGTCGAAAATATTTTGAATGTTGAAATGAAGTTAGGTTTGGCTAAATTAGATTAAGTTGTTTTGGGTTAGGTAAGGTAAGGTTTGTTTCAACAATTTTTAACTTAAATTAGAGTTTCGACATTTTGCTCTATATTTTCGAAATTGTTTTTGATCAATTATGTTTTTGACAAACTGCATTTTCGACTTTCCGTGTACCGGTATCGCCCCAAAATATATAAGCTGATATCTTCGTATGTCGTCTCATATCAAATTTCTCAAAGCCGCGTTTAGTTATGTCGATCAAATATCGACTTTAGTCAACAAGGGTTGCCAAATTAAGTTTCATTTTTGACCTAGGAAGACGAGGGTTGCTGTGGAATGAGAAGTTCGCGACCTTCGGGGAATTCTGGCCTTTCTCACCAATCCCGAAGACCACTGCTGCATAATGGATCGAGACCAAGGTATTACCTTGTCTAGTCATGTCACATTGTAGAATTGTGTTTAATATGTAATTACCTTGTTACTAACAAACTTTGCCGAAGATGAACTAACAAGTTGTTAGTTCATCTTCGGCAAAGTTTGAACATTACGTCAACGTTTGATTTAAATATCTCAAATTGAATGACTCTGAATTAGATAGAATTCAAATTTGTAAACTAATGAAAGAATTCACTTACGTATGTAGATCGGTTGGTGGACTGCCCAACATGCCCGCCGGCCATCCAGCCGCCTCGTCGAAACGATTTTGTTCTCAGCAGCAAACTCGATCAAGTTCACTTTCATCCCGTCAGCTGCCCCCTATACCAACTTAAACTACAAAAAATATGACCAGCGGTCGATGTTGATAAGAATTCATCACATTTTATATCGTTACACACTGTACGCCTCCCTTATTATCTGCTCTGAAAACAAGAGCTACTGATAAAGTATCCTATTTTGACGATTCTAAGTCGCCCCAAATTTAAGCCCAATTGTGAATTCATCGCCAGTAATTTTTGAAATCTTTTCTGATACAATTACTTTTGGACAACCATATAAAGTCTAAGGGCCATTTTTGTACCCCTCTTAAGCTCTCAAAAAGTGCGACTAATACTTAATTATTATTATTATTGTGAAATATTCTTATAAGTTAATCATCAACTTATCACATAACAATTTAAGTTTTCAGACTCAGGGTGTAAATGATAACTTTAAAAAATATTTATCTACTGGGAGGTTTCTATAAAGTACTTCAGAACTGCTCTGATCGTCAACAGAAAAAAAATCTAAAAGATTGGGATTGAACCCGCCCACCTCTATTGACTCCTGTAGGGGTCAGGTTGATCGATGCTAGCTAGCATGCTAGGACTGTTGTTCAACATACGAAATTATATGACTAGACATTTTTAAAACTGTACAATACTGCCCTATCATGTGAATGTCTTAAATGGAATAGCCATACCTACCTAGCAAAAGCCTCGTTTGCACACTGCGTTTTATGCAGCCTAGGACAGGTTGTTTTTGGTTGAAAAATATTTCGTTTATTTTGCAATAGTGATACAGATTCTGCTGCAAAATACGCAGTGTGCAAACGAAGCTTACGTGATGACGAATGATATAAAACTGTGGACTTAATGCACAAGAAACCAATTTTTTCATTGCACAGAGCACAAACTTTGATCTGATTTGTAATCAACAAGTTAAAAAATTTGAGATAACTCAAAAGTTTTCTTTAAAAAGGGAGTTCTATTTCTTGAAAATTCACATTGGTTGAATTTTGTGCCGAATTCATCACTCTCTCAGTCTTGTATTTATTCTTAAAAAATGACTATGAAGCGAGATCTACATAAACTGCAATCTTTTCTATCTATTTAAACTTCAACAATGTCCGGAAGCCCTGTATTACCCAGCTGAAAGCTGGTCTAGTTCGAAAAACCGGCTCCATTTTGAAATTCATATACCTCAGTAGAAAATCGTTCCCCTTTTTCAGCCATTAAAATTCTGTTTATTTTGTGTACAAAAGAAAACTTTTTTACCGAAGGAAACACAACAGACATCTTAAACTTATGATCAATTTTGTAAAAGAGCTGTGTCGATGAAAATTCCTTTGTCACTCCACACCAATTATAAGAAATTCCCCAAAGTTTCAAACTAAAAACTTAACCTTCTTAAGCGTCTTTAGAAAAGCAATCAATAATTTTGTTTGGAATCTGGTAGAATTTTAAAGCTATTTCTGACAAGACCGCCTAGTACAACAACTCACAGACATCTATAAGCTCTAATTATGGTTCAGAAACTATTTAGAATCATCAGCAATTATTTTGCATACCAAGCAACGATTTTGGAGTTTGAATAACAGATTTAAGCAGCATAATTTGCTCGGATTAAATTAAATAATAGGACGTAATCCATGGCTGATAAACAATTAGATCAAAGGTATAATCAAAATATGAAAACCTTTCTGTGTGTGTCCCTAAAACACT
>LR051304.1:0-11164 GCA_900607525.1 Apocyclops royi
TGAAACGAGTCATCTGTCATTCGACCTTTTTTTCAACATGTTTCTATGTAATTTGGGTCATATTTCAAGATGTCACAGGTCCCGTATGGTCGTAGTCTCATTTTGTTGCAATGTAAAATTGTCGCAGAAATAAAATTTGACCTTTAAAGTTTATAAATTAACTATTCTAACCTAACCTAACAATATTAGGGAACATGCCACAACAGCCGGCCCCCTTACCTTTCGGGGGCACTGGGACCATCGTTTACTTTTTTGCGACAATACGATATTGTGACAATATGAGAATTTCGACAAAATGAGAACAGTCTTTTGAAAATATCTTCTAATAGTCTCATAGAAAAATAAAACCTTAGTACAAATAAGAATTATTTTATTTAAGGTCTAAATAATGTAAATTAGTTAAATGTTTTTTGTATAATAAGTAATAAGCAGTTTCGATATGTCATGATTCATTACGTCGAAATGACAGATGACCATTACATATATTTTCTAGATAAACGATGGGTTTCAACAACAACAAAAAAGGACCATTCTATTTTGCAAATGAATTGAACTGATTAACCAACAAACTTTAAACTTTATGCGAATCCAACATTTTTAAAATACATATCGGTTGGTCACTTAGCCAATCTTCTAATTATTTACCTCTGTATGTCATCATTGCGTGCAGGTAGTAATCAAAACAGGCCAAAGCTTTAATATACAAGATTTGACTGAAGTTATGCTTAGATATTTTTATAACAAATGAAACCAACTTTCACAAGATGTAAAAAATATTAATGTACCTAAGTAGTCTAGTAGTTGAAAAAAGGTCTTGAAATTTGTGCAATGTGACATCATCAAAAATATATATGCTCTCAGGTAAAGTAGTTAAAGCGGCTAATCTATACTTTACAATGAAACTATGTATATAAATATTGTTTCTCGAAAAAGTGTTTATTTAAAAATGGAAGCACCAATGGTACACTACTATAGAATATCAAACAAGGATAAACTTGAAAAAAGTTAAGAATGGATGGGTGGTGATGATCTATTGTGGTTATACATATAATTGATGATTTTGACAGGAAAAAATTCTATTTTTTTGCAATAACTGACACGTAATGATAACTGAACTATTTTGTTGGTACCGTTAACTCAATTAATATCTGAGTTGATTTTGTTTTTTTATTTATGTTTTTCTGATGTGTATGGTAAATTTGGGGAAATTCCCTGAAAACATAAAGAAAAAATACTGGTAGTCCAAAAGCACAACGATAGGGTCTTAATTTTGGTGGAATTTTAATGATTTTTCTGGCAGTACTGTTTCTAATGGATGTTTATGTTTGCTAAATTTGGTGAAATTCTCTAAAAAAGTTTCTCAAGATACGAATAAAAGGTTTCGTCTACATTTTGTTGGAATTTTGGCGACTTTTCTGGCAACACTGCTTTGTGTGAAGGTTATTATATTTTTCTTCAATTTCGTTTCTTTTTCAATGGATTTTATTTTTTAACGTTATGTTGACTCTTCGTATATTTTATCCTGGCAAACTTTTTTCCGGCTTATTTGCTTACAACATCACTGAGATGCATTTTCAGACATCTATTTATAGCCAAACGGACAAAAAAAACTCAATTTTTTTTAAACATTGAGACGCTAAAACACAGCCTGAATTCATTCTATCCGACTTCCCACATAATCGCATTCACGAATTGTTGCAATTCTAAAATTATTACCAGCTTACATAAAATAGTGTATTTGAAAATTTTTAGAATTAAATTTAAAAAAAATAAAATTCGTACTGGCTAACCTAGCCAGACCTGATTTAGGGGGGTCTGCGGGGGGACACCACAACTCCTTCTTTTGGATTATGGTTTTGCCAGTTGCAAAATTCCACCAAAGTTTGAATCACAGCACATACCATCACTTATTTAATTATTATTATTATTAAATGTCGCTTCCAGTGTTGCCAGATCTGTAAGAAGTATACTAAAATCGGAACAATTTTGTTTCAGATATTTTACCGACTTTTCTTGCAACACTTGTCGTCACTGTTCGACATATAAAGTTTACGATTTCACTAGGCGAAATCCCTCTTGATTTTGGCAACACTGTCTCATGCCTAGAATAACTGACTACCTATCCAGTGACATTGCAGATTCGGGCATATCGTAACTTTGGGTTTGGGGGTGCAGCTACATGATATATATAGAATGGTTTTCAAGGTTTCCTATTGCAAAAAAAAAGAAAGAAAAAAAATCTTTGTTAATTAAAAAATTATTTAGTTTCGATTAAAACATCACTTCAGCTAAATGAAAATAACAAATGGCTGTCATGCTTTTTGTTGTTGAAATAATAAATGACAGTAATATTTTACATTTTTGTCAGCAACTAAAAATGCTAAAAAAAGAAGAAAAGAAAATTAAATTAGATAAGAAAATGATTTATGTTCGATGTTCTCCTTCATTAATTCACTTCATTAAATGGACACATTAGACTTATTGGAAATTCCACCAGATATGGCAAGACTTATCAAGTGATATTTATCTCATGGTATATTACAAAAAATATGATAACATCTTTTTGCGCGAATGAAATTCTATCAATCATTTCATTTAATCTATCTACTGTCTTTGTAATTTTTTATCTATACAGATCAATATCTATCTCATTACATAATTATTTTTCTTAACACAAAACATTTTTGATAACAAAATAGCTCGCGGGTAATCCTCTGTGCATAGAGATAAAAAACCTTTGAGCTTTTAAAACTTTAAAAGGAAAAAAAGAACATCTTTGATGCCTAAGGTATGCATATGTTTGCTGCTGTATTTTTCGTCAAAGATCGGATTTTCATAAAAAAAAACCATCAATATGATAAAAAAACTCAAACACCTGAAAATTTGCTGTTCGCAAAAGGTCGAAATTTCAATTTGTCAAAACTATCTTTAACTTTGTTTCTTCCGACAATTAATAGATTTGAAGTGAATTTCGGTGTTGCCAGATTTGGTTAAATTCACCAAAGTCGGAATTATGATTTTTGGGTCGAAAGAGACTCTAAATGCAACAAACAATATTTTGTTCATATTTTGGTGAAATTTTCATGTCAATTCTGGCACCACTGTCAGTGAAACTAAGAAGAACTCCCAGTGCCTCGGCAGGGCTAGAGGTTAGGTTAGGTTAGATAACTCAAATTTTAAAGTTTGAAGTTTTAATTTGCGACAATTTTACATTGCGACCTCTTGAGAAATGCGACAAATTGATGCAAGACCCACTGTAGAGAATATGAAATTTCAATTTTATTGAATATCTGTCAAGCAAAGTTTGGTTATTCTTGTCAACCTCAATTATTTGAATTGTCTTTGACTGTTAAACTTTTCACAGACTGACTGAAAGGCATGGTTACTTTGAAACAGTCTAGTTCAAAGTGAAAATTCTAAAAATAAATCTGAGTAGACCAGAATACTGAGGACTATCTATTGTAGAACTATTCAGTGTTGTACTATTCCGTGTCAAACTATTCCATGTTGTACTATTCAGTGTCAAACTACTCAGTGTTGACCTACTCAATGTTGACCTACTCAATGTTGACCTACTCAGTGTTGAACTATTCCGTTTCAAACTATTCGGTGTCAAACTATTCGTTGTCAAACTATTTGGTGTCAAACTATTTGGTGTCAAACTATTCAGTGTCAAACTATTCTGTTTCGAAGTAAACCATGACTGAAGATTTTTCCCAAGTTTACTAAATTCTCAAGCAGGCAAAAAATACAGAGTTAGATAAAAAAAAAATTTGTAAAAGGAAATAACCATTAGAATAACCATCGCATGAGATTATGGTCAGTGTTTTGCTAGAAAAAAATATTTAAATTCTACCAAAATATTACATTATCTATATATCTGGCAGAATCGATATAAAGCTGATACAGTAACAGATAAAACTAAGATTTAGATAATTAATCTTTCAAATCTTTTGTATGAAAATATGAATGTGTAATTTTTGGTCTCTATTTACATATTTCATACAAATTCAAGACATTCATTACTTTCTTTCCTTCTTATCTTTCTATCATCATTCATTTCTTCACCAAATAGTGTCTCTCAGTTAATTACAATCAATCAATATTTTTTTCTGATAGAAAACTTCACCAAACGTTTTGGCAGCATTGGAGGAACGAAAGAAAGACCGGTGGTATTCCGTTTCATGCTATCTCACCTCTAGAGTTATCTCATCATAAATTTGTTACTCAGGTGGGTAATTTGAGCTTTTTCCGATACAGATAAAATGTGAGTGAATCTACTTACAACATCCAGTGTTGTTGAAAATATCGAATGACCAAAAAAGAGTGTTGCTAGAATCGTCTTTGAAATTTCACAAAACTGATGTTACTTTGTTGATTATAAATAATTGCTATGTTGAATTTATTATTTATGTAGTGGTGATAGAATTGTCATTATCATGTCACCAAATGACTTTTTTTCTTGTTTACAGTTTTCTGGCATTTCACCAAACATTGCACTACTGGTTGCGATACAAAGGTATTAATTTCTAATTCAGTTTAACGGGTTAGCTTACCAGATCATGAACATGCCGAAGATGACACACTGTGGAGTATCCATGAGCATGTGGACGGCATCTTCCTCGTCGTCATCTGAATAAGTTGGACCATTTTCAATTATAGAAATAAACTTTTCGAATTTTTTACTTCAATTTGGCTAAGCTCAGACTTACACAATCTTAAGGACTAGTCACCTGAACTTACCAGGTAATACAGGTGAATCATTGAGCACTGTCGTTAACAGATTCACCGTCGAAACTGTGACGAGCAAGAGAAATGCGGTCTCCACCAGTGAACACTTGTTCACCGGTCTGCAGTGGAGGATCGACATGCCCAGCGGTATCAGGATGGCTGCCCTGGCACAGTCGACCATAGCTTGGTGGAAGAGAAGCCCCTGACTCCACCTAAAATGAAGAAACCCAATAGTTACAACTATAAGTCAAGTCAACTTGTTGGCAGCATCAATGGTTTACTTTGAAACAGAAGAGTTTGACAAAGAATAGTTCGAAACTCTAAAAGGGATTTTGGATGGAAGCCACCCACTGCACCTCTGCTGGGATGCTGCAAGGATATGAGCACATAACCTGACCTGTCCAACTAATAATTATATTATAATTCTATTTTGAACTAGTTGGTTTCGAAGCTTTCTACCTGGATATAGTATGTTTCAAGTGTAAACCAATGCATGCATCATATACGTTTTGCGATATAGATCTTTAAGAGATATTCGACCTCTGTAGGTAAAAGAACCCCTAGACCAACCACAGAGCTCTAATTTGAGGCTTCTTCACTTATCGCCACAGACTTCTAGAATAGTAGACCTCGGAATTGGGACAGCCAGACAGTCAGCAATTTTCGTTAAAAGCTCTTTGGTATTTTAGATATTCTTGCGTAACGTGATGTTACCACAGATAAACTCAAGTTTCTAAAATATAAACTATCCTGCGTTTTTACTGCAGACTTAATTTGTCTGCTTTAACGTTCCATGGGGTAACAAATTAGTACTTTTCAATGTCGTGTTGTAAGATGCAACAAGTGCTTGACCGTTTAGTGCTCGGCAAGTGCTAGACCGAGTCGGGCTAGCAAATATTCCTTGACTCAGCCAGCCAGTGATCAGATATGATACTAGGTGTTTGTGTGCTAATATGTTCCAAAAAGGCCTGAGTGGTATTAAAATATAGTTTTCAAACCAAGTTAAAAATGGGAAAACATATTTTTTAGATTTTACCTCAAATCACAATTGGTCAGATATGAGTGAGACATTTATCTTTTAAATTTTGTAACTTTCCTCTCGTGTTGATGTGCACTCACAAACCTCATAAAAATTTTCATTGAAAAACTTTTTTTTATTTCCTGAAACTTTGAAAAAAAACTTTTTAAAGAAGAGACCTCGAGGCCTAAGGACATTTGAAATGAAGTTTGACTGAAAAAGGCAAAAAAATGTCTCATTAATAGATGAGGTTTGTGATACATATTTTTTAAAAAGTGTTCTCATCATAGACATTAGAAATACTTAGACTAATCACTGACCCAGCCTGACTGCCTGTACTGCTTGTTAGTTCCAAGAACCAATTGAAGGGCCATTTTGGCACCACATGCGGGACAAAAGCAGTGTGACTAAATTGATAAACATTTACTCTATATTTTAGTCACACTGCTTTGGTCCCACATGTGGCACCAAAATGGCCCTTCATTCGGTTCTTGGAACTAAGGAGTGTCAGCTGTCGAGGTATTTTTTAATGTCTATGGTTCTCATAAGTATTTCACATATGCAGGTATGTTTTGGTCGCCCTAATTGTAACATTCCACATTATTGCATGATGAAATTGTCGCCCATAAAAATATGTATGAGTAAAGGACTGGTTAAGTTAGATTATTTAGGATCTCAAACTTAAAAATAAAAAACTTAATTTTACTACAAAAGAAACTGTGATAGTATGAAATTGTGACAATATGAAACTGTGACAGTATGAAACTGTGACAGTATGAAACTGTGACAGTATGAAACTGTGACAGTATGAAACTGTGACAGTATGAAACTGTGACAGTATGAAACTGTAACAGTAAGAAACTGTGACAGTATGAAACTATCGAAAATTATATAGCAACACTATAAGCCTACCACAACTTCAGGGCAGCCCAATATGGGACAGACCCCTTTTGCATCAATATGGCAACCAAAAATTAGTTAAAAGCGTTCTAGATTATTCGTAATGTTAAAACTTCAATCTAACTGAATGTATAAGGTATACAAATATAGATCATTTTTCAATAATGCAAAATAAATAAAATGTGTCTGTTTATAGCTTACATCTTGAAATGAGAAATTTAATATAAGTATAATAATTGATTATTAATTAAATGCATGTACATTAGTTATTTCTCCTAATTAATGCACCCGGGTTAATTGCAAAAAGTGTTGCCAGATTTGGGGGAATTCTTTAATCACAAAACTGAAATCTTTTGTGCCCAAAAGGGACTGAACATAGAACTGTTTACGTAATTTTTGGAGAAATTTAGATGTTATTTCTGGCAACACTGAATTTGCTAATTACTGGCATTGCTTGTCAATTTAAGACCCAATTATTCAATCAAATTATTAACTTTTCATCATAATTGATTCAGAGTTTTATACCATTTTTTGTCATCTTATAAGCTGAAATTTTCTCAACTGTCTAAGCTTAAATGTGTCTCAAGACTGTCCTAAGAAACTTGACTTAAGACTGACTAAGAATTAAAATTTGCTTTGACCATTCTACCTGTATCTGACTTACGTTGGCTAGAGGATCAACTTGGGGGCAACTTACCTTGACTTGGGCACTGGTACCCCCATTGCAAAGTTAGTGCAAATGCAAATTTGAAAAATAAAACATTATGAGAGCCTTGATCAACCCTATTTCTTCTCGTAAAAATGTTTGATGAGAAATTGTGTAATAAAAGAAATATTTATTTTTTTTGTAAAAGCTCATTTAGGATTTCTTTTGTTTTTGTCTAACAATGTTTTCTGGATCAAAGAAAAAGGATCAGTGCTGCCAGGTTTGGGGGAATTACTCTACAATTCTGTTAACCAGAAAGCCATGTTAGTCTGTATAACAGCCATTAATGACAGTCCTTTAGTTTTATATTCAAAGGCAATCTGCTATTTCATTTTATTTTTAGGGAAGTTTTGATGCTATTTCTGGCAACACTGGTTCTTCCTTTGATCTTTGGCAACGAGTACTGATTGTCTTGTAGATTAATTTATCTACAAATTGTCACTGTGCCGGGGGGTTTATTCCATCGAAATTCTATTTATCAAACGAGTTTTGATCGGACAATATTGTATATATATCAACTCTTTAAAGCCTTGGTCACATAACCATTGGGTTGGCCACATAAAACCATAAGTCTAGCTTGTTGTGCAAATGCACGGAAGTATTTTTATTTATGCAACTGCTCATATTTGAGGTTTCGTGCACCAGACCCAATGGTCATGTGACCAAGCCTTAAACAATCATTATAACTTAAGAACAATTGATCCATTAGTAAAAAACTGAAAAAAAATTGCTTGGTGAAGAACAACCAAAAATATATGTGAACATAATTAATTGGACAATATGGGTTTGGATAAAAGACATATCTATTAATAAACTACTGATCTCATGATTGACTGTTAAGTAGTTCCAAATTTACTCACAACTTGGAAATGTCGCTTGTACCCCACCTAAAACAAAGCTAAAAGTATTAAGAGAATGGCTGTATTTCATTGTTTTTGAAGCAAAAACTACATTTTTCTTGAATTTATGAGTGAAAATCAATGGTACATTTCTTTTTTCTTCAATCATTTTCAATGGGGTACTAGCGCCATAAACCATGCTGTACCAGAGTTAAGAACAACAGGAAATCAGCAGTCTATAATATAAATGTAGATGTCTATGGTTGGGACAGGGAGAGAAGGGGGTGATACCTGCTTTTATTTATTTTTAACTGTTGAAGGGAGGGAAAGTAACACCAATCATTCCAAAGGTAATAAAGACACACCTGTTGAAAGAGGATCTTTCAGAAGGAGCTGAAATCTTGTCATGATTTCCAAATTGTCACAATTTCAAAAATTGCATTGTGCCATTTTTCAAATAATTTACAAAATAATTGATACTAACCTTACCTAACCTAATATTAAGGGTCTCGCCCTAGCCTTGTTGGAGGCCACAGCCCTAATGCTGCTATGGGGCATTGGAATCACCATTTTAAGTTTAGTGGACCTTTGCATTGTGACAGTTTGAGTATTTCGACAATTTAGATTCTTATTTCTAGAAGAGCAAATTTGACATTCAATTCAATTTTTTCAAAAAGTTTGTTTCAAAATGAAATAGACAGTTGGCTAATAGAATTTTCCTCTTCCTTGTAATACAAAGGTTAGATTAGTCCATGAAAGGTAAGGATAAGTGTTGCCAGTTCCGGAGAAATTCCTTAAAATCGAAACTTAAATCTTTTGTGCCCAAAAGGGACTAAAAAGAACATACACTGTTTTGTTTGCTTTTTGGGGAAATTTAGCTGCCATTTCTGGCATCATTGGGTGAGGTGATATTCCCATACTGTAAAATTGTTGCATTAGTCAATTTTGTTCAGAAACATAATTTATAATTTTCAATTCCTGACACGTTTACACTGCGACAATTTGCGGTATGACCGTCTGAAAAGCGAATCGCACCCTCGAAGGATGAGCTTCTGTTAAAAGTTTTGGCACGATACAAGAGTCAAATCAAAATCCTTTACAGATTCACTCGTGCGTAAAAAAATATCTTGATAGATTACATTTCATTTGCTTGAGGCACGGTTCAATCTAGAATACATAGCATCGCCTAAAATGAGGTTCTCATGTTTTTAATTAAGAATACAATTCGTAAAAGTACAAATTTCGTACATTAACAGGTATTCTTAAAAAAGGCTTGATGCATACCGTTCTGTCAAAAATATTGCCAGGACTTTAATGAAAATTTCACCAAATACTGTAGAAGAAGGTTACAGTTGTTATTTAGGAAATTCCACCAAATCTAGGTAGCGACATCGCCAACAGTTAAATGTATGTCGGGGCGTTTGTGAAGAAATCTTGGTGGAAAAATATCAAGATTTATTAAGTAAACTTAAATTGACCAATTAAATACTTTAGCTGCGTGCACTTTGATCACGTCATAATGGGCAAAATTAAAGTACACACATACACTTGGAGAAACAAAATTTCAAAGGAATTTTCTGTCAAAACTTTTGTGTTTAAGATATGCCCTGTTAATTTACTATGACGTCATAAAAAGAAAATAAGTACGTCGGTATGCACTAAATTGACAAAACAATTATAGAGGGCACGAGATGAAAGACGTAAAATATTTTCAAACATGTCTTAGGTGTCTTAGGTAGCTTAAAATCAACAAACATTTTGCTGCTTTAGCCTATTCAGTTAGTATTGTATATTTTTTTAACTGACTTTTTTAATCTAGCGCCATCTACAAAAAATCTAGTCGTTGGCTTCCTATTCTACTAACTTTGAATAAAAGCTTTTCCAGTGTTGCCAGAAATTAATTTTAATTTTCACCAAAACCAATGAAAATACTTCTTGCAAGGTTGATCTTTGGTTTGGCTTTTAAGGATGACGAAAAAAGCATACAAAATTCCACCAAAAATTGCAAATAATATCATTTATCAACAGACCTTTTAAACTAAAACTACCCATTACAATTTTAGAGAATGCCACCAGATCTGGCAACACTGACTGAATTCCACCAACATTGTACCTACACAGTGTTGTCAGAAATGTGATAAAAATTCCACCAAAATATGAGGGAGTGTTTTTCTAAACTACATAGTTTACCCTTCACACACAGAAGGTTTTATCTCCAAATTTCAAGAATTCCACCAGATCTGGCAACACTGAGTGTAAAGCACAAATTAGTTTTCATGTTTCTCTGTAAATTTTATTCAGAAAATGTCTCAACGAGTTAATCCTCGAAAAAAATTGAAGGCAAACGAAAATCTAATTTTGAAAGCAACACTGAGTCAATTCATCAAACTATCTCTCACAATTTTTTACAAGTTAAAGTAATGGGGCCATGACAATTATGTTTTGAGGCCTAATAGTGTTAAGATACAAGACTTTGGTGTAATTTCTAGTCATATCTGGCAGCCATGGTCCTTGGTTTGAGCTCTCATATACCTAGGCTATGTTAGAGCCAAAGTTGCCAGATTTGGGGAAATTACTCAAAGTTGTGACTGTCAATTTTTTGGTCTACAGGTGGTTATAATTTGGGAGAAATATTGTTGACATTTCTGGCAACACTGGTTACGGTATGCATTTACTTTTTTTGCAACAATATGTGAATTAAGAGAATTTTTCATAGCGACAATTTGAAATTTGTCCTAAAGTCATTTATCTGAAATCTCATGCAGATAAATAGCTACCCAAAAATTTTATTAATTTTTCTTTTTAAAAAAACTTTAAGATAAGTTACAACGCTTTGAAACCTTTCAAGTTTAATTTAGTGTAAAAAAATTCTTATGTAAAAAACAAGTCTAAGCGATAAATTGTTTTTGAAAAGAAATCTTGTTAAGCTGAGCCGTTTTAGGAAATGATCCATCAATCAATCTTTCACAG
>LR051305.1:0-11136 GCA_900607525.1 Apocyclops royi
CCACCACCAAATCTAAAACAAAAGTCCACCCCCCCCCAACCCACCCCCGCCCCCCCCCCCCAGCCCCCCCCCCCCCCACCCGCCCCCCCCCCCCCCCCCCCCCCCGCGCCCGCCCAGGAGTGGATGTTCCAAACATCTATTTTCTGATCTTTAATTTTATTAAAATCTATTGAAATGTATACTACTGTCCATAGCAAGGTTAAACCAGCAGCATGAAAAGGTAGGTCAAGACTTTAGACATTTTAACTCACTAAATTAGGGTTGTACTACTTCTTGTAAAAAATCGTTGAATCGATTCCAAAATCGGTAGATGTGTCAAATAATAACACACATGCGCACATATCCTGCGCACGATAATCTATATTTTACATAGAGTAAGCTTTCTTGAAATTGCCATGTCAACTCTTTTCAAGAAAGAAATAAGATTTGAAAACTATTAAATAGCAAAATTCAAATACCTCAAACAAAATTTAGATATATATTTTTTTAATATGATAAAACATGTTAATTGGAACAAAACATTCGACTTATTGATGTCAACTCAATGCTTCCTTTGTATCTTCTATACTTTTCATATGAACAATACCTTTTCTTAGACATTTCAATGAAGTCTCGAGAAAAGAAAATTTTTGATGAATAATTTGACATTAAACAAACACAAAAAAACGAATATCATTTTTAAAAAATTTTCTTTAAAAATCCGTCAAATAGTTATCAATCTTTTGAGAAATATAAAAGGAATATATTTCTTATAGTTTTTAGTTGATCCTTTTCATTGTAATAACATAATTATTAATTAATAAAATAAATGTTTTATTGTTTTCAGTCCTTGGTAAAAAAGAAACCTTATTTGTATTTTTTTATTTCTGTTTTAGCAACACTGTCTCTGCCCACTATAAGGAGCTGCCTATATGTGAAATTGTTATTTTTTAAATACTTATAGTATAATCAGGTACGAATAAGTCTATATACACAGTATCACCATTAGCGATGCTAGATGAGATGGAATTGGAAATCATTTTTTTATGGTGGAATTCAGATGAAGTTCCTGGCAACACTCCCGAGTGGTAATAATTATAATACGCAATAAAGTCAAAACAAAAAATGCTTTATAATTATATATGA
Organism: Apocyclops royi; assembly: GCA_900607525.1. NCBI lineage: Eukaryota > Metazoa > Arthropoda > Copepoda > Cyclopoida > Cyclopidae > Apocyclops > Apocyclops royi. Next base: position 1,126 of record LR051305.1, read on the forward strand.
GCGATACTAAATATTCAACGAATAAAATGTTAAATCACGTCTCAATAGCAAGATAGCTCCATAAATGGAGTTCCAAGGTTATTTTTTTACAGCGCTTGTTTTGTAAAGCCAGAATGCCTTTTTCACCAAACTAAGGCCGTGAATAATTAGTATCCTAATTAAAGACAATGATTTTCTTGGGAGGAGTTTAAAAATTTTCAAACCGCAATTGAAAACCGTCGTCAGAGTTGTTGTTCTTAAGGCAGTCGACCGATGTCCACGAAAAGTAATTGTGAAATTAATAAAATGGTTCTATTTTTTTTCAATTACTGTTATTGTTTTGTGACGCAGGTATAACTTTATTATTAGATTTCTTAAGGAAAGAAAAGAAAAAAACGAAATTCTATAGATATTTTATTATTACACCAAAAATAACTTTTGATTAAATCTATATAAATAACAGGTTAGAGAGTGGTGCCAGAAATGTTTCTTAAATTTTAACCAATCCTAAGCAAAATAATGGCTTCTAAAATTTCATCATTAAAGGACTTTTAACCAGTTGTAAATCTGTTAAAATTTCATTAAAACAAATATTTTTTTTCCATCTTGGATTAATCTTTATGTCCGCCTGAATCATTTTGAGATGCCTGAATTTACATTGTCATTTTCCAAATTGTCGACTTCCATAATGTCAAATCAAAATTTGAAATATTTTACCTTTGTTTTAACTTTATAACATGGAATATCCTAACCTAACCCTCCAAACCTAACCTAACCTAACCTTTATGCGTGCCAAAGGTATCGGACCCCCACTGCCTCAGTATGTGAATTGCGACATTTTTTCAATTTGTTTAAGCTAAATTTCAAACTGAAATAACCTGAACCAAGTGCTATCATGCTTCTACCTCCCCTAAGGACAATTTTTTTTCTACTCTATAACAAGGTAGCTTAACTTTTGTTCTGTTACGACAGGAATGAAAATGAGGAAATACGAGATAAAATGAAAAATGAAGCATGAAAATTGAATTAAAGAGTTTTGAAAAGATGCTTGAAATAAAAATTTCCTCACAGGTGTGCAGCTGTGATGAAATTTCCCTCGGGGTTGTTTAAGGGGGGGGGGATCTAAATAGTCTAGAGGTCAAGACAGGAACCTCAGGGTAACGACCGGGGTTCAAACCCCTCAGCACTGGTGAAAAAAACTTGGAGAGATACTTTTAGTATTGAATGAATCTTTCGTTATATAAAAAGTATTTTTTTTTTATTTTCGGAGTCTTTAACGATAGATGTAAGATTGCTCTCTAAATCCTTGATCAGTTAACCAATATAAATAATTTATTTATGTTCGTACAACGAGCTAGACCATGGTTTCGTACGGCTGCCGTAGTGGTTATATGACCAAGGCTTAAAATAAATTTGATGTGCCGGCGATTTTATTTATAAATATTCCTCTAAAAATCTGAACAAAATTTCACATCACGTATTCAAAGGCCTTTAAAAAATTTCACCAGATTTCATAATACTTGTGCGAGAATGAATTTTTGAAATATTTTGATTTGTTGATATCGTTCATAATCAGGGTAGCCAAATTTGGTGTAATTTAAGGTCTTTTCTAGCACTACTGTATGTAAAGAAACTAAAAATTGATAAACACCAAAGTCTAGACTAACATCAGTTGTTGAGAACTAAAACGTTACTAACGGTTGTTACAGAGACAAACGTCACATTGACAATCGTGTCACGGTTTAAGAGGTTGAGTGATTGCATTCGAGTCGGAAGTTTCGTCGACTTGGTCACAGTGTTTCCAGATCTGGTGGAATTCCTTAAAATTGGAACTTGAAACATTTGTGACTAAAGGGAACTAAGGAAACAACATAGGTACAATACTTCGTTCTGATTTTGGTGAAATATTTAGGACTTTTCTAGCAACACTGGCACTAGGAAGTCAGTAGAAATGGTAATGGATGTAAAAATTCATTCAACATCAATTTTCGGTTTTCTGGAATCGTTAAACTGTTTAATTTCCTTTTTATATCAAGTCGAGGATCGATTTGTCAAGCTCTACATAAATGTTTCAGATTAGACGCCAGTAAGCTAGCCTATACGCAACAGTTAAAAATTTTGTTTTCAATGACAGGCTAGTCTATCTTGAGGGGGGTTCCTCACTCGGTCACAATTTCGAATGTATAGTTTGCAAATATACATTTTTGTACATTGTACACAGTACATGCATAAGTACGTTTGTATATATACATTCTACATATACGTATGTTGTAGACACATAAAACTAGGTGTGCGTATGTGCATATACATACATGTATGTAAAAATACATGCATATTTTGGTTGCACATAAATTGTATGTTGTCCCTTCAATGTACATTGCACGGTAAAAAATAAAAGTGCCTTAAAATTTTATGAATGTTGTCGAAAAATTGACGTCGATGTCAATCACCCCGCCCCCTTAATAGTTTAAACGTTAAGAATTTTAGTCTTAAAATTCAATTTATAATTAAAAGAAAATCACATAGACGTATAATTACTATAAATGCAAATATTTTTTAAGTTTGAATATAAATTTTACCTTAATAATTCTTTGAGTCTTAGAGCGAAAAAGATATTTAAAAAGGAAATTCCAAAATTCTCTCGGTAATAACAAAGTCATCAATGTCAAGCAAGTAACTTTTAATGAATCTTATTAATGGTGTCAAGACTCTTGCATAAGAGAAATTCACCTTGAAACCAATCTTACCAACGTGAGAAATCTCCTCACAGGTTGTTTCAAATAAAAATCTCTCTTTCTCTTCAAGTAAGAATCAGATGGAATTTTTTGGAGCCTAAGCACCTGGCCAGTCTAACTTAACCCGAGGTTAGACTCGAATATCATAAGCCCGAGCCCTAAACATAAGGTCCAATCCATCCCTACCTCTAACAAAGCTTCATGGAATGCATCGATTTATTCTATTAACATCTTCAAACATTTTTTCACACCAAACATTTAAAATTTTCGCTTCTTTTTTCTTTGCAGAATAATCAAATTCAACGATGCTCGGGACTAAACTGTTCACATCTCTACTTCACAAATATTAGTTGATTTCTAATGTCGTTGAGAAGGACATTCAAACAAAATTTGATTTCTGAAATTTTAAGTTTTTTAAAAATCATTCCCTTTCTCTCTTTCTTCTACCGTTTCCATTGGAACAAAATAGTGTGACCATTTTTATCTTTTATTTCTTATTCAGTCACACTGCTTTTGAGTCCAAATACAATGCCAAATGTCTACTTCTGTGTGATAATAATGTGTTACTGTGAATCAAATGCCAACTAATTATAAGTTCCCAGACAACTGGGCTACAATGAATGAAAGGAACAAGAAAAAAACAACATGGCTTCTATGATAAATCTCTTTGTGTCACTATTAATCAACTTTGTGATTCATCAAAAAGAAATAAAAAGACCTATGCTTGTAGGAACGTACTTGTAACGGTCATATTTCAAATTGTCGCATATCCCATATTGTCGCAATGTGAAGTTGTCGCAAACTGTATTTGTTAACATTAAAAAACCTTAAAAAATGACACATTTGAAATCTTTGTTGCAAAACTATATACATCAAAATCAAATTTAAAGAAGAATGGCAAATTATCGAGTCACATACTTAATGATTTTATACAAAAAAAGTTTCACTAACAAAATTTTTCAAGCTCTTACAAACATGGTTGGTAAATGTTCGACAAATCTTACAAATTTCCGATGATTATTAAGTTGCCAACGATGGTGCCAAAAACGGTCATATAATTTCACCAAAAAATGAGCAAACTATTAGTAAGACTATACAAGTATTAAATATTAATCACCCTTAACTACATAAAAATAATCTTCGTTTCAATTTTAGGAAATTCCACCAAAACATGGCAACACTCTTTTCTACACCTGTGAGAAAATTGTCTTGGAATATAAAGGAATTTTCGTACCTGTTGTTCTGAAACTCATTAACACCAATTTCATTTCATTTATTTGACCCAAGATCAATATTTACAATATTAATTATAAAGGATACTCAATAGTTGACATGATTTTTTTCTTTTTTTTTCTTCCCTCCTTCGAATAACTTTGTCCTGGGTCGGGGCTCGAACCCAGGACTCCTGCATGGGAAGCCGATGCCTTATCCATTTGAACATCTAGCCCCCATTAAAACGACCACCGTTCAGTGTACGATAATCCGACAGATCTTTCTGGTATAAAGAATAAATTCTAACCTAAAAATATTGCTTTTCATACATAAAGTGGTCAAATTTCAATTTGTGGAAGAATTGAAAATTGCGAGATTGCATTTTTTTTTCAACTTTACAAACTAAACTAACTTATATCATGGGTCGAGACCAAGGCCCCGTAGGATACAGCTTGCCTAACCTCAACAATGCGACAATTTGAAACATGAGAAACATGATAAATTCCTTCATCGGTCATGAATAGTTTTAGTAAATTTTAGTAAATATTAACTCATTCAGCGATGTTTCAATTTTTCGCAAAATTCACGTTTCATCTTTGCAAGGCGATTCCCACTCCATCTTTTCGGAGACATTGCCAAAGAGAAGTGTAGGGTAAAGTCAGGGTCAAAACTATGTCTCGAAAATGAGAATTGTTAAACACTCCATTCGAGTTTAATGTTGAATTGAAAGTTTTTGTCAAGCTGATCCATTTACGCAAGCGATTTACGCAACAAAAAACGATACAGATGAATAAATATCTTTTTTTCGTCTCAGTGTTAGCAAAATTTCCGCAATGCGTGGAAATTATAGATAAAAAATATATGATATTCGGGTCATTTGTTCTACTCTACCTATCCCTATTAAGTAGCAATCATTTGATGTAATTTTGGCAGATGGTTATTGATGGTTGGCTCATTATTTGCACCTCCCCTGAATGATTCAGTTTTGAGTGGGTGAAGAATTTTGCTCCCTGTCAACAAATTAGGGCTGTTGTGAGTTCATCTTTCGAGACTCAAATAAGTTAGTAACAACATTTTCAGCATGAAAACCTTTTGACACTCTTAATTTAAAATCATCAAGTATTCTCAAAAAAATTCCCGAATCTAAACTTAGACTTGACAAGCCACAACAATTCAAAAACACCATGATTCTGATTGTCTAAATTCTTTCAATTTTGTAATTATACTGAAATTAAATTGGGTATTTTCTTACAATTAGGTAAATAACTCCTTAAATATATATATATATATGTAGTAATATTCATATTATTATATTAAAACAGGTCACATAAGCATGGAAATTTCTAAATGTCTCGTTTCGCATATTGTCGCACTGTCACATTTTAGCAAAAAATGGGGTGGGGGTGGGGTGACTAGCCCCAGCAGGGCTAGGGGGGGCAGTGCCGGTCCCTTACAGTTTACGTTAGGTTAGCTGAAAATTAAAAAAGAAGTTTTTTTCTAATTTTCGACAATCTTGTATCATGACATTTTGAGCATGTGCCAAATTGAGAGCATGCCGAAACGGGGAAAAACCTAATTGCGACAATATGGGATTGCGACAATTTGCATTATGATGCTTTTAATGTTCACCTAGTTGCATATTGTCGGAGGGCCCTAATGATAGACAGCTACCAATTATAATCAAAATTAACGGTATTCAGAAGTACACTTACAATTAAAATTAGTCCTTGGATATTCTAATGATGTACAAATATGACACTAAGTTGAACCGTTAAGAAAAAGCAAAAAAAAATTACCAACACTTGGTTATTATAACACTTGAGGAAAAGTTTCAGGGATTTGAACCCACGATTTTTTTTGTAAAAGAAGAATTTTAGGGCATGTGTCTCCCATGAAATTTTAAAATCAATAAAAAGTTTTTAACAACAAAGCCGTAAAAATATTTTACACATATTCTTTTCTTTTAATTTGAAATTCAACCAAATCTGTCTAGCACAACTTTATACATGCAGATATGTGAAAATAAATGTTAAATCAAATTTTCTTTCTGCGTCATTGTCTAGCTTAATGTGTGTGGCATCATGAGGTTTATAATTTTCAGTTTTATTTCATTAAAATTATTTTAACAATAAAAACATTTGTTTGTGCATTTTTATCCATCACTGTAGCAATAATTTTTCCAACTGAAATTAGAATTGTTCATTTTTAACGCATAACTGTTTTCTGCTGCAGCTTAAACTGTTTTTGTAAATCTGGGAAAAAATTAAATGGGCGCGGCGGGGGGGGGGGGGGGGGGGGGGGGGGGGGGGGGGGGGGGGGGGGGGGGTATACAGNATCCCCCCCCCCCCCCCCCCCCCCCCCCCCCCCCCCCCCCCCCCCCACCTCTTCATCTACTTTTTTCTCCCCCCCCCACCCTTTAAATAAAATCCCCCCCCCCCCCCCCCCCCAAAAAAAAGGTATTGCAACCCCCTCCAGCATTTGGCCTTGAATTATTTTTTTTCTGTTTGTGTGGGTTGAAATCACATCAGATTTCAATCAAATGAATTTTCCTCAAACAGTATTGCTCGATTTTCCGAAAAAAACATAGCTATGTTTGTGGAAAAGATTCCAAATCACTCTAGAACCACTTAAATATTTTTGATATTTTTATCTGAATAAATATCCGTTTGTAATGTTACGCAAAGATTGTAAAAACATTTAATATTTAGTAACAATTAGTAACACTTAATATTAAGAAAAGATAAAAACCTGGCGTTAAAATCACTCAAGTTGTTAATAAGTTAGATGACGTCAATAAATATTTATTTTATGTTTTGTTGCCCATTTTATGAAAAAGAAATATTACCGTTAAATTTCATCGTGAAATTTATCTATTATAACAAAAATAGTTTTCAAGTTTTTATATGTTTGTTTTATGTTTGTTGGTAGACTTCGGTAAGGTTAATAAACAAAATAGTCGGTATTTTAGTAGTTGAATAATAATATTTACTAAATCTAAATCTTGAGAAATTTTAAGAAAAATATAAAGTTTGCAGCTTTTAAGATTTTTTCGTTTATAAATTTAAAGAAAAATAAAGAAAATATTCTTGGTGTAGGACTTTCGGTTTAAAGAATAAAATTACACTGAACTGTTTAAAACGATCTAACCTAATCACATCCTAAGAAAATTTACTAAAGATCTGTAAGACTGCAATTAAAACTTTTGACCATGCTGACCACTTTTGAGCTAAAATCTAAAGCCTTAGTCACTTAGGCACATGACTGCTAGTCTGGCTCATTGTACAAGTAAGATCAAACATTTTCATTTGTACAACAGGCTAGATTTACGGTTATGTATACATGACGTAATCGTTTTTGTGAACGAGGCTTTACTTTAAAGGTACTCACTTTCTTAATTCATCTTTGATTAGAAAAACTTTGTTGATTAAAAAAAAAGAAAAAGTAAGACAGAAAGTTGCGTTTTCAATCTCCTGTCAAAAACAAAATTGCGAAACTAAAAATTTTGTTCAAGTGAAGTCTCATTCCTCAGAAAATTTTGACAATTTTTTTCTTTGATTTGGAAGTCGGTGTCTCCTCATCAATTTTTTCTATCTTAAAGATGGTTTTCTTTTTGAAGGACATCAGATAATTGAACACAAATATCGGGCCAATCTTCGAATGGGAAAAACGGAAAAATGCAAGTTTCGTCAATGGGGGCGCTTGCTTTGTTCGAAACGTCGAAACTATTTATGTCTAATTTGTTCGTAACCATTATATAAATGCTAAGTGTTGTAATCTATGCGTAAGTAAGTATATAAGAAGAACAAACAAAGAAAGTGAAGCTAAAAGAAGAAAAATGGAAAAGAAGGAAGAAAAAAGAAAGAAATAGGAACGGAGAGAAAGAAAGGAACAGAAAAAGAAATGAAAGAGAATAAAAGAAAAGAGAAGACAACAGAAAAAATGAAAAAAAGAAAAGAAAAGAAAAGAAAAAAGATAGAAGATACAAAAAGGAAATCCAATCAGAGAAAGGAAACATCAATCCTTAGTAAGAATACAAAAAGGAAAAATCAAAAAGATTTGGAAAAAAATGTAAAGGACATTATGAAGTAAAAATCAAATTGATTTTTAATCCCATGCTCATTTAAAAGCCTTGAACCTCTATGACACGTTTGCAAGCAAAAAAAAAAAAAAAAAGAAAAGAAAAAAAGAAGAAAAAAAATACGGGCTACCGTTATCATCAAGGGCGGATCAATATTCGAATATTTTTTTGTTCAAATTCGGACATTTTCTATCGTTTATTTGCTTATACGTTTTCAGATTATTATAACATATTTTCAAAAGAAAAAAAATGCATTTTCTTAAAAAATATTTACAACGGTGGAATTTTTATTAAAATCTTTATCGCTAATGATCACCGTAAATTTACTCCTAATGACATGTTCCACAATTCTTTTGTCTTCACAAATTTAATTCGAACAATTTTTTATTGTCTTGAATTAAAAACTTAATTAAGGAAGTCGTTTCTATGGAGCAACAATAAGTTGACTTAAAAAAAAGTTGCCTTGAAAATAAGGCAGGCTCTGTGGCTAACATGGTTTTCAAAAAAATATATTTGAGAAAATTTGAAAAGGTAGAATTCGAACATTTTTCTGATTTCTGGTCTTTGTAGCAAATGTTGTAAAATCTAAGACTAAGCTATCCCCATTATAGTTAAAAAAGGTCGGTCTGTTATTTATTCAATGCGTTTGTTTATCTTAATGTTTTTAGTGGATAATTTTTAGCAACGATAAGTTTCACCTTTTGAATTTTTAAATTTTTCGATAGGGGTACCCGTTACCCCTTGGAAGGTCTAGGTTAGGTTAGGTTAGGTCTGTGAGAATGACGTATCCTTCGAAAGTTCTGGATAGCGGTAATCTGGAAATTGCGACAAAGTGGACTCGGACCTGGGCTAAACATTTGTGAACAATCTAGATCGCTTTATTTACCTGACCTATTATAGTGTGAGACGACTTGTCTTATAGAAATACTAAGAGGTATCGTTTAATGCATAAAAAATGAAATAATTATTATTATAAATGTCTGTAACTATGATGAAACTTTAATCACCATGAAGTCAAACAATTGAATTCTAATTAAAAATTGGTTTGAAATTTAACTAATAACTAATTAACAAAAAGTCCTAAAACAGAAATGAGATTCATTGAGAGTCAAATGGGGAACAAGCACTGTGGCGTAGAGGATAGCACAATAACTTAATGTAACATTTCATAATTTTCAGGGTGAATTTATCTTAAAGGAGAAATTTCATAAAGTCACTTTTCCAATATTGTCGCTTTGTCATATTTTCGTTGTGGAGTGATAGTACCCAGGGCAGGGCAAGGGGCCGGGTCTAGTGACCCTGGTAAATGCAAGGGTCTACACCGAAAATATAGGTCAGGTTTTAATCAGTTAAAAGTAAAAAAAAAATTTAGTTTACGATAATTTGACGATATGTGAAACGCGACAATTTGAAATATGACCATCTTAAAAAGTAATTCAATGTTGTCACACATGGTTAAACCATTTGGCAACTGTGGATGTGGCAAACAAAATGACAGAATGACGATGCACTTTTCACCTCAACTAGATTATTCATGACAGCTATCAACATTGTAAGGCCATTTTATGGGACAATTTAATAAAACAGCAATTTAAATAAACTTATGAAACAAGCTTTGAAAAATTTGCCCAAGGTATGCCAACATTTGAAAAATACATTTTTAATTTTCTAAGTGATAAATGTAAGAAATGTTTTTAGGAAATTATATACGTTACATCTGTGTGCAAAGTATAGATTATTTTGTCGTCGAAATTTCATATTGTCGCAAAATTAGTTTGTGTAAAAGATTTGCATTCAATTTTAATATTTCGACTCACTGCAAAACACGGCTATTCAAATCCAATTAATACTAAAAACTATTTGCTAAGCTGTCGTTATTATTTACATCGCATGATCTAGCTTTTTTTTCTTCGTAACACATAACTTTCACTGTCACGAGAGGCCTCTCGAGGAAAATTTTATGTTTAAGCTTTACTAATATAGTCATAAGAATAATGTAATTTACTA